>CAUYQG010101482.1:0-45823 GCA_963574415.1 Tarsius wallacei
ACAATAAATAAAAAATCAGCCGGGCGTGGTAGCGCGCGCCTGTAGTTCCAGCAACTCGGAAGGCGGAGGCGGAAGTATCGCGGGAGCCCAGCAGGTCAAGGCTGCGGTGGCCGGGAGCGGCCACGGCACTCCAGTCTGGGCAACAGAGTGAAACTCCAACTCAAAAAACTAAATAAATAAAATAAAAAAATAAAATAAAATTGACTCAAGAACAATTTTTCTGAAGACTTGAGATAGATAATATTTTCATTTCTATCTGTAATAAAACCAGGTTTCACATGATATGGTAAAAATATTATTAGGGTTTGGAGCCATAAGATCTAAATTCGTGTCTCCCTTCCTGTGTTATTTTAAAGAATTTACGAATTTATTGTTAGCTTCCATTGTATTATCTGCAAAATGAAAATCTTCAGAGTTGCTGGCAGGGTTGAGTGAGATATGGTGTATGAAACTTGTTTTGAATGCTAGTGGCATAAAATGCCAATTTTCTTTTACTGGTTGGAAAACAGAAATAGCAGGTGTGTTCATAAGGGGAATGACTTTAGATTTTCCCCCTGAAACTGTACTCTCTACTAAACTTTAGCCATCCCCCCGACTTTCTGCATATTGCTTAACATTCGACTTCAAATTTACTTCATTCTAATTTGCAGTAAAACTACTGTCTAACATTTTCCCCCTCGCCTGGCACACTGTGAGGCTCTTGATGGCAGGGCTTATACCTGTTTTGTACTTGATGCTATAGCCAGCCAAGTGTCTTGTCTGCTGCAGATGTTTTATGTGGAATGTGTGAATAAGCTGCTATTTGAACACTTTTATGTGTGGTGGTCTCATTCTGTGCCACATTTATAGTAAGCATTGATTCGAAGGCTTGATACTTGTCACTCTCTGTGACTGTCACTGAAATGACAAAAATACTTGATTTTTTAAAATGATGGCCTAAAACACCAAAGACGAAGATACCGATATAGAGACTAAAGGCATCATAATCATATATGTTTATGCAAAACAAGTTTGTTTGTTTGTTTTCTTTTTTTTATGTCATCTGTGGAAAATCCTTCGGGGCGGAAGTTTCTTTTTCTTGGCATTTAGTCTTGCGTTCATCCCGCAAATATGTATTTATTTCCTGGTGCAAGATAGGTGCCATTCTATATGTTGAGTAGTCATTGACAAGCCCTACAAATCTCTTGTCCCAATTCCAGTGAGGAACATGTTAAACAAACAAACAAAAATAAGCAAAAAAATGATTTCAGGTGGTACTGAGTGCTGCCAAGGACATAACAGAGTGACGTTGGGATACATTAGATAGAGCTAATTGGGAAGAGGTGAGATGTAATTTTAGGGGCCAGTGATGGAACACAATCAGCCTCTGTAAAGTCCCATGAGAAGAGAGATTCAGGCAAAGAGCAACTGACGTTAAAGAGCGTTTGCGAGGGCAGGCAAGGAGGCCCAGGTGGGCAGAGAACAGGCCAAGGGCTGGTGCTTGGAGTGAGATGAGGCTGAGAAATCTACAGGAACCGGATGCATCGGGTCTCACGGGCCCTGGTGAGAAGTTTAGATTTTTTTTTTTTTTCATGTTGAAATAGGAAACTACTAGAGGGTTTTAATGAGAGGTAAATCAGCTATATATTCTTTTAAAGTCCCTTTGGATGCTATAAGAATAACTTTTAAGGTATGGAACAGTAGTGACGACAAGCATTTTACTTTTGGGTCTGTTGTAATCACCTGCTGAAGAGATCATTGTGGTCCTGGCCAGGGCCTGTCACTGACTCCCAGAGATACTGGCATGTAATTTCTCCTCCATCTATGCCTTTGTTTCCTCTTGTGTAAAATGGAAATAAAAGAACTTACGCCGTGGGGTTGTTGTGGAGATTACAACTAGACATTACAAATACATAAAACTGCCTGGAATTTTTTAAATGTTCAATAAATGTTAAATGTTTGTTTTTATTAGTATCACAAGTAGAACTATATGCATTGACTTTAGTACCCAGATGAATTGCAATTCTCAATTTCCAAGATTATGTATAGTTATCAGGTATTTTTACTTTTCCAACTTTGTTTCCCTTTCATCAATATTTTACTATAATAATCAGAATAATGTAAATTGTGCTTCAGTCATCCATATGCCTCACCCCAAACCTCTGTGGCTTAGCACAATAAAGGTTTCTTTTTTCTTACATCACTGATTGATATAGATTAGGGAGTCCTTCTGTATTCTTGTCACCCCACATTTGTAAACTTGTGCTTTTATGCTTGTCATATCAGAGTAATTATGGAGTAAAGCGAAGATCTTACTCCAATGCTGAGTTGTTCCTTTATTATTTTCAGTTTCCATAAATTTATAATAACGTCTCTACATGTCTGTTTTCATCTGTGAGACTCACTTTATTTCCATATACTTCCAGCACATTGAAAATTTAAAAAAGGTCTGTGAGTCTGTGTAGGTGGGTGTTTAGGACAGGAACCATACCCTTGCTGAGTCTTTGGGGCCTAGAACCTGGAGCCCACCTTTGCCCTCAGTTCCCCTGATTGTGACTTGGAACATGTCACTTAACCTTACTGAGATTCTTGATTACAGTTCTTCAGGGAAAAAAACATGATCAAAATGAAAAGCATTTTTATATTCTCCTACAAAAATGGACGCCATGACAATAGAATCCTTTAGGTTAATCACCTTGTCCAAGTCTCTGCCTAGCCATAAAAGATCTCTGTGGTAGATTCTAGAGAACTTTGTCTAGACCAGCTTTAAATGATCTCATCAAAGTGACTTTTATCATTTGTTTTGAGAGGCAGTGTCATTAATCTTTATTGTTTCCCCCTCTCTCTTTTGGGCTCACTTCCACTAAATCAGAAAGGAGAAGAGAACACTGAACAATATTATAAAAATGTTAATTCCTAATGTCACTGACTAGCCCTTAATCACACTATTAGACATATGTTCTGAATTAATGATCCTGACCAGCAAGCAGTGAGACTGAGATTGACATTGATGAATGCCTGCCATTATGTTCTGATATGAATGAGGTTGTTTTTCTTTCTGACTAAATGCTTCCTCAGAAATGATATTCTATTTAGAAAGAGGATATAAAATTATTTCTTTAGTTGACAGATCTTTTTTTTCCCAAATCAGTATTTTGATGATTTGTATTTTGTTCATGCAGTAAGATGTTTTGCTGCAATCACTGGTAATTTCTTGGTCTTATAACATTGGTGGTGTTTTTTGTATTTACTTTTTAGGCCAACAATGCTTAACTACAGTCAATGAAATAAAACATATTTAATGTGTGCAGAAATCTCATTCTTGTGAATAGTTGCTCTCTAAAGACACTGTGGTGAAAATCAGACCGTCCTTCCTTTATGACTCCTACCTGTACAAACTCTTCCCCACAGCAGTGTTTGCTGAAGTACTCAATAGGAGCCTCTTTTCAAAGCCACCATTTCCAGGAAAACTTTCCCCAGACTCCTGGACAAAAGTTATACTTTTATACTCTGGACTTTTTTAGAACTTTATTAGCTGCCGTGTGTGGATACTGATCTCATTTTGACTTGAATTACTCTTAGCCTTCTTGCCCCAAATGTTATGAACTCTTGTAGGGTAGCAAAAATTTATTATTAAAATTTATATCACTGGTATATCACACCATGGCCTTTCCACACCATGGAATTAAGAAATAATTGAATGCAATAATAATATATATATATAATTTATATTATTATATTTAATTGTGTGGCTTTATGAATTATGCATTATATTTAATTTATATTGCATACATATCATAATCCATATAAATTATATGAATAAATTATATGTATACATATATGTATATATACAGACATCAAAATTCCAGTTTTGCCTCATTCAATGAGTGGGAGCTGTGAGTAAGAATAAGACCTGGTTTAAACAGGTTACATTTAAGAGTTTGGTGGCTAACCACTGGAATAGTTTCTCCAAAGCTCTATGATGAGTTTCTAACTGAATCCATGTGTGGGTGGCATTAAGCCTTGAAAAGATGAGGTGAGACTATCACCACTGGGGAAAACTGCTACGTAAATTGCAGGGGCGGGGCAACCAAACACCTTGTTTGAAAGTGGTGATGATAGGCATGGGCATTATGGTTGCACTGCCAATAGTGGGAACCGAGTTGAGAAAGGATCCGAGTGAACCCATGTTGGGTTTATGTAAAACATATGTGGTAGGGAAGGAGGGCATATGGAGAAGAGGTGACTTCTCGAGTGACCACTGAAGGGCTGACTATGACTGCTTACATGTATGGATGGGAAGTTGGAGAATTAGCTGGGCCAAAACAGCATTTGTGCTTTTCTTTATTTTTCACATTCATTTATGTTCCTAACCGCATTGCAGAAAACACCTGGAAAGTAGGACCATCATTGATCTTTTTATGCACTTCTTTATCGTCTCTGCACTGATTAAGAGGAAGGAGGCTCACTGTGCTAAAGTGAGCTGAGAAAGTTCTCTGCCAGAATGGTATGGACAAACCTAAGGCTACATACTCCTGTGCATTGTACTATGCCAAGCGAGTTAAAGAACGATTTTGAAAAATGTTCTACTTGAACGTGTTTGTCAAATACTCTAGCTACTTTAAAATTCAGGAATAATTCACATCCTAAAAAAATGGGCATGAAAATACTGTGAGTAAAAACTCAGAAAGGCAATGGACACTGGAAAAGAAGGCATCTGTGGGGTGTATTCCTTGATAGACAGGCTTATGCAAACCTACCCCTAAAGTCTGAGGAAGCTGAGAGGACAAAAATAGAGACTGACAAATCCAGTTTCTTAGAAATAGACATCTAATAGGGACTTATGAGCAGAAGCTGTGTCAACAACTGGTGCAGCCACAGAACTGGATGTGAACTGTGTCTCTCAGTTTGCATGTTGTTTCAGCAAAGTTAAACACACTCATGCTTACCTCCTCAAAACCTGGGGTGTGAAAATCCCAAAAAGGTGCTGGCATACAATGCAGGTGCTAAATCCTGCTATAGCAGCAAAATGGGTGTGACAGTAAGAAATAGGTCGGGGATGTTTATTTATTAATTGTGTTATCTTGATTTTCTTGAATGTAAGAAATTATCCATCACTTACTGATGCAGATAGAGAGACAGAGACCACCCTGGAACAAACATTACATGAAATTATCCAAGAAAACTTCCCTCAGCTCATCAGTGACATGACCACTCAAACTCAAGAGAGTCAGAGAACCCCTGCAAGACAAAAAATGAGAAGACCAACTCCTAGACTCATAGTAATTCACCTACACAAAGTAGGCATAAAATAAAAATTCCTAAAGGCAGCGAGAAAAAGGTCTGACTACCTACCCGGAAAGACCAATTAGAATAGCAGCAGATTTATCTGCAGAAACAATTCAAGCTAGGAGAGTTTGGAGACCAATCTTCAAAGTTCTCAAAGATAAACAATTTCAACTAAGAATTACCTGCTCATTTAAGCTAGGTTTCATCTGTGATGGAGAATTAAAATTCTTCCCAGACATTCAATCCCTAAGAGTTTATGCTGCCTCCAAACCAGCTCTACAAGAAACACTTAAGAAAGTAATAAACACAAAAGAAAGGAAAAAAAGAACAACAGCACCTTTCACAAGATTGCAGGAAAAAGATTGAAAACATACATAAATCAACTCAGAAATCAAAAGAAAGACAACAAACAAATAGCAGCAACAACAAATTCTATAAGAACCTCATGACAGGGATAAACTCTCACATCTAAATAATTAGCCTGAAAGTGATTGGACTAAATGCACGGTTGAAAAGACATAGAAGGGAAAAATGGATAAAATATCATGAGGGAACAATATATTGTCTTCAAGAGACTCATCTCACCAGAAAGGACACTCACAGACTTAAAGTAAGAGGATGGGAAACAAAATTTTAGGCAAACGGAACACAAAAGAGAGCAGGAGTCATAATCTTAATATCAGACAAAATACCCTTTAAGTTATCAAATATTAAAAAAGATATGAAAGGTCGCTACATAATGATAACAGTTCAATCCATCAACAAGAAATATCCATCCTAAACATATATGCACTCAACATAGGAGCACCAGCTTTCATAAAGCAGCTTCTAGGTAAACTTAAAAAAAATATTGACTCTAGCACTATCATAGCTGGGGACTTAAACACTCCACTAACAACCCTAGATAGATAATCAAGACAAAAAGACAACAAGGAGATGCAGAACCTCGATGTGATGCTTGACCAAATGCACTTCATTGATACCTACAGAACACCCCACCAACAACCATGGAATATACATTTTACTCATCACCACACAGAACATACTCTAAGATCGACCACCTCCTCGGCCATAAATCAAGCATAAACAAATTCCATAAGATTGAAATCCTGCCATGCACCTTTTTGGACCACAGTGATTTTTATGTAATTTAAATTTCCCCAAACTTTGTATGCCTGAGGTCACATAATAACGTTTCCAAATGTGCAGCAGTAATGCAAATTAATGCAATTCCTCAGTTGTCTTTTCTCTGTCTTGCATACTGAGGACCTTGCCACCCCTCTGAGACCTTTGAGGCTGCTTCTGGGCATTCCTGATGGGGTCTCCCAGGGGATCCCAGTCCTTCTCTTCTCCTGGACTGTTTCTTGGACATATTTGGGGTGCACAGCTGCTGGGGCTGTGTATGAACACGCTGCTTCCTTGCCAAGGGGCTGGCCTCTAAAATGGCCAGAGCCCCAAGCCCTGGAAGAACAGTGCATGAAGAGAGTTTCCCTTTCGCTGTGGAGAGACCCGTGTCACACTCAAGCAGCTGTGGGGTAAGCAAAGTAGTTCCCCATTCTGCGTCTTGTCAAAGTAGAATGACTTCCTGGTTGTTAAAGCAAAACTGTTGCCTCCACTCTCTACTCCGTCCCGCTCACCACATTTCCTAGAGTCCTTTGTTTATCTGAAGCAGCTGAAGAGGCATGGATTTGAATTAATAACCCCATTTGGTAGAAGAAATGGAGACTTCAGAGCTTTGAAGTATTGATCCATTGAGTGCTTTTAGGTGTCTGTTCGGCTCCCTAATGGACATTTGCCTTCCTCGTGCCTGCCTATCCCCCTTTGAATCGTGTTTCTGTGTTAGGAAAATGCTCCACAGCAAATGCAGATTTCAAATCCCCAGGCTGCCTTCCAGGTGGGACTCGGGCACGAGACTTGTGCTTCACGCATCAGTCCTACCTGTGAGAAGCCTCAGCTGGCCCCAGCCCCAGGAAGCGGGCTCCATCAGGAGATTTTATCCTGCAGATGCAGGGGACCCAGAAGCCTTGGTTTGAGGCAACAGGCTTGTGGGCGGGGATCCTTGGAGGAAAGGGGTCATGGTGTAGGTCGAGCATCTTCCCAGGGTCTCTTGACATTCGGTGTGCAGGGTCAGCCAGCTGGACAGGACTTTCTCATCAGCCAGTCCTGTCGTGTGGTTGTATTTAACCTCAAGCCCATTTCTCATATGTTCATGAGTCTGCTGCAGTCTAGTGTCTTCCTAATAAATACATTTTGGCCTGAAACTGTCAGAGTGAATTCTTAGTGTCTAAGTTCTATTTGATCTGTTTTCTGCTACTGTTTTTTTCTGTTAAACATTCTGATTAGAGCTCCAGCAACATTTTGAAAATTGCAGTTTGAAAACCTGGGCACACATCATCAATAACTCAAAAAGCAACAGATGCTGGAGAGGATGCAGTGAAGGGGAACACTTCTATACTGTGGGTGGGAGTGTAAGCTAGTGCAGCCTCCGTGGAAAATAGCGTGGCGATTCCTAAAAGATCTAAAGGTTGACCTTCCATACTACCCTGCAATCCGCCTACTGGGAATATGCCCAAAGGAACTCAAATCACTCTCTGAAAAAGATATCTGCAAATGCCCATTTATTGCATGCAGCATTATTCACAATAGCAAAAACATGGAAACAAGCGTGCTGCCTATCAAAAGTGGATTAAAAAAAAAGTGGTTCATGTACATGATGAAATATTATGCAGCCATAAAGAAGGACAAAATTATGAACTTTGCAGCAACTTGAATGGCCTTAGAGGTTATAATACCGAGTGATCTATCACAGAAACAAAGAACCGAGTATCACATGTTCTCACTCATAAGAGGATCTTGAACAACTATTGTAATACTATAAGAAAGGGATTGGCAGTAGTGGGAAATTGCCTGGGGGAGGGGCACACGTCATCGACAAGGGTACCGGTATAATGAACATTTGCAGTCCTAACACTGAATTGTATTTAAAAGAAAAAAAGAATACCTGGCCGCAGGTTCTAGACAATGTCCTGATTTTCTCTGAGGCTTTCAGTTGTCTACTTTCTTTGTGTGTGATGCTTTTCTTCAGAGAGCCACATGTGACTTGCTCACAGCCTTCAGGTTTTGTCTAGGGAATCTTTTCATCAAGTCTCCCAAGCCTAGTATGACCTAAAATTGCAATACGCCCTTCTTCACAGCACACTTGAAGCCCCTAGGCTGCTGCGTTTTTCCCCCATACCTCTTATCCCTTTCTAAATACTAAATTACTTTATTATTTTATTTTATTTTATTTTTTAAACATATTTTTTATTTTAAAACTATGGGGTACAGTTAAGGGTTAGGTATACAAATATGTATCGTTCAGGCACCCTTGTTGATAAGGGGTGTCCCCCGTCCCCAGACAGATATTGGCTACCATTAATCCCACCACCCTTGCCCTCCCTGTTCCCCCCCATAGATTCCCACCACTGTCGATCCTTTTCTTATAGTATTACGATAGATGTTCAAGGTCAACTTATGAGTGAGAACAGGTGAAAAGGGAACACTTCTACACTGTTGGTGGGAGTGTAAACTAGTGCAACCTCTATGGAAAGCAGTGTGGCCATTCCTAAAAGCTCTAAATAACGACCTCCCATATGACCCTGCAATCCCCCTACTGGGAATATACTCTGAAGAACTCAAATCACTCTATAAAAAAGATACCTATACACGTATGTTTATCACAGCATTGTTCTAAATTACTTTATTACTAATATTGTCTATTTCTTCTAATTACAATGTAAACTCGGGGAGGGCACGTTTTGTTTGTTTCTTTGTTTGGTTTGTTTTGCTAAGTGATTTACTCCAAGAACATAGAATAGAACCTGAAATATTATAGAGCCTTGGTAAATATTTGTTGGATGAACGCACATTTTAAAAAAATAATATATTTAGAATTCTGCTTTATTCTTTCACTTTTGAAAGAAATTGCTGCTGGAAGAAAGGAAAATCAGTTTCTGCATTAGCCAAAATTTGCACATAGGGTGTAGTTTGTCTGCCTGACCCAATGGTTAGAGTCAAGAATTAAGGCAAATCAGGCCCCCTGTCTAAGCCTCAGTTTCCTCAATTGCTGTATCTCTCTAGTACTCTACAGGGACAGAGGTACGAAGATATTCATTTGAGAGGAAAATTTAGCAATAACCTACCTGCTCTCATATATATAGATATGATCTATCTATCTATCTATCTATCTATCTATCTATCTATCTATCTACTATTTTTCGCCCTCTCCCCTTTCTTTCTCCTTGTTTGTTGACAATCAGTTGAAACAATTGTCAACCTTTGAACTAATTCCGCCACGCATGAGCAGGGAATCACCAATAGGCCCAAGTGGAGCAAGACGTTGATGGATTCAAAGCAAAAGGAGACATTGGGCTACTAATGAATCTGCGAGGGTATAAGGACACCCAATACGAGTGGAAACTTCTAGAGGCAACGTATCCACCAGGAGTTGTGTACAGATTGATTGCTCAGGGAAGTTCATACACAAAATAACTTATGATGACATGGGACTTGACAATGTAGTCTGTATTCTAGATTCTGGGATGAGAGGCCTGGGCCCCTGGAAGGAGGGACGGGCAACACATTTCTTCCCATTCTTGTTCCCAAGGCCAGAATTGGTAAATATATTCACATACGAAGTGTTTTACCTTTGTGCTGTCTGGACTCACACACAGGGGAGACCGCCTACTGCGGTCCTGAAATTGTCCTGTGCTCTAAGTAAATCTGCCAGAACTCTAGGTCACGTGAGTGTGGCTTACCCAGGTGGGTTTTAGGAAGAGAGCAATTCAGGTGAGGTATTTTACAATGTTTTATAACTATTTGAAACTAACAAAAATGATGCATATCATTGATAATTATCCTTAAAAAGGAGACACTGGTTAACAGATGTCTCTCACCAGAATTCTAGCTTTCAAAATAATAAAGGAGCTCAAATTGTTTTAGGCTGAGTGCAGAGTGCTGTGTCGGGGTGACTATCATCTTTCAGGATGTCTGTTCCGTGAATCAGCGACCCAAGATGCTTCTGCATTTTATAACATTTTCCTTATGTCTTTCTCATTGAAAAACTCTAGATCTGGACCTGTTAGGAACCAGGCAGCACAGCAGGAAATGGGTGGTGGTGAATGGAGCTCCGCCTCCTGTCAGATGGGGGATGGCCATGAGATTCTCATGGGAGCGCAAACCCTGTTGTGAATTGAGCTTGCCAGGGATCTAGGTTGCCTGACCACCTACCCCCTTCCCCGTCTGTAGAAAATTGCCTTCGATGAAACCAATCCCTGATGCCAAAATATCTGGGGACTGCTGCTTTCGAGGGTCTTCTTTCCTCCGATGTGACTTGGTGACTTTTATAGGGATGTGAACAATGAGGCAATTCAGATAATGTTGTTGCTATTTGTATATAGAGATTATTAGTAAATTATATGCTTGTACATAAGGATTTGTATGTAAACCGGAATCTCGATTAGGCAAAATGTCAACCCCAATAACACCCTTAGATCAATACAATTATCCTACTTTAAAATTGTAAATGATCTAAAGCGGTCCCTAGTAGATATTAATTTCATTTTAAAAATAAATATGTTTTAAGCATTTGTTGCATGTCAAGCAAAAATAAGACAGCAATTACCAAGGGGAACCTAGGTCTCACACCCTCCAACCTAATGGTATATGACACCTCCATTTCTATCTACATATGTTGTTTTAGATATGGTATGGCCTTCTGAATGCTGATTCTAAGCTACTGAAGAATTCCCAATCATCAAAGAAAATCCAACAGGTTTTACTAAACTAAACTTTATAAAGAAAGAAACTAACACGGACAAGATTCATAAATGGTTTACTGTTAACTATATAAACTGGAAATCACTAGTTATATACCAGCTTTTTATGGGTTAAATGTGTTAAACATGGCCGTAAGTGTTTGTTTGGCCCACACATTATTGACCCTCACGATGTTTTGCTCTATTTCCCCCCAAAATCTTTGAATTTGGAATTTATGACTTCTTTTAGAAAAGAAAATCAGAAGATATGGTAACCCTGAGGCCAGTCTTGTCATGACAAAAATCAGTGGGAGGTAGGGCAGAACTAGCCCTCTTACTGAGCCAAGACTTTCTTCTTCACCTGTCTCTACCCACCTCACTGCCTACCAGAAACAGAGGACAGAGGGAGGATACTTTTGACTCTGGTGCTGTTGTTTTCTCTTTAGCAGTTTTAAAAGGAAACATTACTTTTAAAATCCATATATTATTGTTTTTTGTCTAAAATCGGGCCCAATTTACTTCATTGTAATACCTGCCTTATCTGGTAAGAATTTAAGTTTGTGACCCTGTCTCTGACCATTGTCTTTATCAACTTTTGACTATATAAATACTTTTGATGAAAATGTTGTTTATATGAGAAAAATGTTTAATGTAAATGTTGCTTACATTTATGAATGAGTGTGCACAAATTTAGATATATATATATAGAAATTTATAAGTTTAGATATATATATAGAAAGAGAATAAGAAAGAGAGACAAAGACAAAACAAAAGAACAAAAAGAAAAAAGAAAGAAATGAAGAATGCAAGTGGGAGGAAAGGAAGGAAATGATATATTTATACATACATGTATAATATATATATAATATTTTGAAGACTATTAAAATAGTCTTCAAAATATTTTCGTCTCATTTTCTGTGACAACCCCCTGTGCTATTTCAGGCTTGCCTCACCCTGACTTGTGAAATGTCTTGTCTTTCAGATGGAACACCCTTCACCTGGTGGATCGGGCGGTCCAACGAAAGGCACCCTTACTGGGGAGGTTCTCCTCCTGGGGTCCAGCAGTGCGAATGTGGCCTGGACGAGAGTTGCCTGGACGTTCGATACTTTTGCAACTGTGACGCTGACAAAGATGAATGGTAATGAGACTCTCAATCTTTCTGTCGTGTCGACAAAGCACATTCATTGATGCATAGCATTTTTCCAAAGAGAGAAGGACACGAATGAGAAATTCCATATGAACTAGAGCTCCCTAATGATTGAATTTTTTTGTTTTTTGACTTTGAAAATGGCCAGTGCTCGTATTTTCAGAGCTACCGCTGAGGTTCATAACATACCATGTGGTCACACCCTCACCTTCATATTTTCTGAACATCCATTTCAAACAAAGGAATGGCACGTGGCATTGAACTTTGCAACTGAGTCTGGATTTCCATGATGTGTGGAATGTAAGTTGGGGGGGGGATGGGAGAAATAGGGATGTGTGTTATAGACCGTTTCTCCTTGTTCCCGTGGGTCAGTCACCAGCCCTCCTTTTGCTTCCAATAAAAACATAGAAAAGGAAATTTATATTTGTTGAGCATTTGTTAAATCCTCACAACAATTTTAAATTTCATATAATTTTCTCACTTTTGCTTCTTGAGGTTGAGGAATGTTTATTACCGAGAAGTTAAATAATTTCCCCAAGGCCACACATGTCTGGCAAGTGACAGGTTGAGAATTTGAAGTCAAGTGTATCTGCAACCAGAGCTTCTCTTAATCTCCTACACCAACTTAATTCTGCAAAATGAATTTAGTTTGAAGTTTCCATGCCCATTATATCTACTTTTGTTCTCCAGAAGACCTGTTAGTGTTTCATTGTATTGATTATGAAAATGACATTTCCAAACACACATTTGTTTTGACTGAATTTAAGGCGTTCTTTGAGTTTGGCTTATGCGATTTTGCTTGCTTCATCAAATGCTGCTCAATTATAACTGAGAATTCTTATGTCAAGCTTGTCTCAATCCAGTTAGGTTTTCTTTAAGTATTTTTCTTTCACTGTTCAAAATGTTAACAGCAGGGACTGTTTCAAACAAAATGTAAGGCTAAGCAAAAACCGTAGTTCTTTAAACACAAGACCGAACATTTGGCTCTGTTGTTTCCTGTGAGATGTGGACCAGCAATTTAGAACACCATGAAGCAGCTCGGGCCACAAAGCAACTTATCTGGGCTTCTTTTTCAAACCCTAGGCTCTTCATGTGGGTAAAATCAGATGCAGCTGACCAGAAGTGAAAGAGACTTCTGCATTCTTTAAGCCCTCACTTTACCCTGCAGTGAATTCTGTCTCACCATTATGGATGCCTGCAAGTCAAATATAATTTGTATCCCTGGTAGAGACCAGGTGTCTTTAAACATTATATCCCTTAAGACCTACTCCTGGTGCAGTAGACAGTTTGTGGTAATTAGCTGAACAGATGAATTCGGAAGATCTTTGCCAAGGAGGCATCATCACAAAATGGCATCTACGGGCTTGGGAGACACGTGGGAGTGTTAGATGGTTGTGTTGTCAGGAAAACATATTCAAATCCTCTGCTCCCAGCAGCTTAGATTCACTCATTTCTTTGATTTATAAGTTCACCTTCACTATGCATCATAATAGACACGATTTGCAGATTTATAGACTCGAATGGAAACACCTTCGCTTTGTTGGGTATCATCAGAGAAGTGAATATAGGAGGTAGAATATAAAGTAAAAAGTTGGTGAACAGGGGAAGTATGTACCTTCCTTTCCCTTGACGCTCACCTCATTTCATAGCTAATTCTTGACCTTTGCTCTCTGTTTTTTTCCCTATCGTGGAACCCTCTCTTTATAGGGTGCATGTGTGCATCAGTGTGTGTCAGTGCCTCCCCTTCCTAGGGAACAACTGACAGGGCTTAATCTACTGCTTGCAGAGGGGCAGTGGGGACAAATGGCATCGCGCCACTTCTGGGTGTCGAAGGGCCTCTCCACCCTCTTGCCAGAACCTTCCAGCAGTCGGGTCTTCCACTCGGAGTCCAACCTCGCCTTCCTTTGACCTGCTCACTGTTTCACCAGCCTCTGAACCCCTCATGTGATGATTTTACGTCATCATCTAGGTTCTGCTCAGTGGGACTCTTCAAAATGTCTTTCCTTCCTTTTTGTCACCACAGTAGTTTTCATCTGTTTTATGGACCCTTCCATTTCCTGTAGAGCCAGGGAAAAATTTTCCATCTGGTGCCACTTTCTGTGGCCAAGCGACCTCTATCAGGACATCATGATCTATTATTAGATATAGGTCTTGTTCAACAGCTAATCTACGAAAGGTCAAGGAAAAGAACTGAGCGTTCCCTTGTAAGGATGCCTGCTTCGCCATGGATATCCCCAGAGTGGCATGCTGAGCAAAGTCCAGGCGAGAAGAGATCAGGAAGTTCCTTCTGTCATTCTTAGGAGGGAGTAGAGATTGAGATTCTGATTTAATTCTTCTGGGTTTCATTTATTTGAAATGAACACAAGTCATATCTTGTGATACAAGGTTTTGAAAAATGATTTGTCATCGAAGCAACTGTATGCATGACTTCAGCTGACATTTACTCATTTGTCACTAATTTCCTGAATGTGTACTCTATGCCAACAAACAGGCAGTCTTCTGTGCAGAGAAAGTCAAGGGCGTTGTAGTCTTGGCCCGTGAAGAGCCCTCAGAATAGTGGAAAAGAACAAGCTAGTTAGTTAGTAATCAGTGGATTCGCTTGATAAATTTGGTCACAGGTGTGTCTAGATCTGGTGTAGAAATGGTCTGGGAAAGTTAAATTTCAAAGAAAAATGGGGCCAGGCTTGGCGATGTAATCCCAGCACTTTGGGAGGCCAAGGTGGGAGGATTGCTTGAGCTCAGGAGTTCGAGATCACCCAGGGCAACATAGTGAGACTTTTTCTCTACAAAAAAATTATCCAGGCATGGTGATGTGTGCCGGCAGTCTCAGCTAGAAGGAGGCTGAGGTGGAAGGATCACCCAGGAGGTGGAAGCGGCAGTGAGCTGTGATCAAGCGCCTACACTCCAGCCTGGGTGACAGAATGCAAACTTTACTCAAAAAAAAAAAAAATTGTAACTAAGTTTTAAAGGATCAGAAGACATTAGCTATAGTAACAAACAGGTTAGTATACTACAGGTAGGGAGATCCTCTGCGTGCTCAGACAGGAAAATGTAAAATAATATAAAAGTCACCACTTTCCCACACCGCAGGTATATTTGGGTGGTTGCTGCAGAGTTATAATGTGAGGTTATTTACAGAAGATGAAAGCAGGGAGGAAGGTAGAGTCCAGATCATGAGACTCCTTGTACGGGAAATGACAGTGAGCTAGCTTTGTCTGTGCTAGGACTGTGGATATGCAATATATGTTCAGACATGAGGCCGAGCAGATCCTTGTGGAAAGGCATCCATTACTTCTGTATCCAACTCTATTATTTACTGCAGAAAGAAAAAGTAAAAAAGTTGACATATTCGTGAAATAGTTAATCATGTTCAACATGTTTCCAGCCTCCTGCTTGACCACACATTTCACATTTTTGTTTTCCACCAGCATGCCCCTTTTCATACCAATGGTGTTCTGAGTACTCCTAAGAAACCTCAAGTATCTTTGCCTTGTAAAGTCCCTTCAGGTTTCTGATCTTGCAAAGTTAATAGCAAAACTGACTGAGGCTGGGGTAGCACCTAGTGGATAGCAGCTTAATACATCACAACTCCTAAATAACAGATAGTATCATCACTTAACAATGTTTCCAATCATACCCTGAAGTGTTCTTAGGATTTTATAAACTCTATCTCATATGAACATCTTAACAACTCTTGAGGTCGATTTTATTATCTCTTTTCTCCAGAAAAAGAAACTGAGGCTCTGAGATTACAGGCGACTTGGTTAAAGTCACCTGACTAAGGGGGCAGAGTTGAGATTCAAGACAAATCCAAGAAAGCTCTCACCGACCACAACAAAGTTGCCAATTTTGACTAATGACCAGCCAGTAAGGATGCCAGAGGCAGCCCTCCTAGCGTCTCTCAAATCACATTACCACAGCATGTGTGTTTCTTTTTGCTAAGTCAGGCTGCGCAGGGGTCCTTAAACATCTTCCAAGCCTCTGGTGATTAACAATTTTTTGTTGTGCTTTTTGTTCTTAGATACAGGGTCTCGCTGTGTTGCCCATGCTGGTCGTGAACTCCTGGGCTCAAGTGATCCTCCTGTCTCAGCCTCTCAAGTAGATAGGACTACAGGTGCACCACCATGGCTGGCTTGTTTTGTGTTAACAAGGCTTTATAACTGATTGACTTACTGTTGTGTATTTCAGTGAGACCCAGGTAAATGAAGAAAAATGAGTGTGTGTTATAGGGGTTGATGAAAATGAGATGGGTGAGGAGAGAAAAAAGCAGTCACTCGATGAGCCTCAAAAACACGTATCCTTCTTGGAGTAAAAGAAAGCTTCAACTAGACATCTGAATCAAGGGTGCCCTACAGCTGTTTTTTTAGGGGTTTCTATCCCAGCCAAATAACTAAATAGGAAGGCGGGGGGGGGGCGGGGGGAGATAGAGAGAGAGAGAATTGTGATAAATAATGATTTTACAGTTAATGACTGCAAAGGAACTTCTCTTCAGTTTAATCATTCAGTTTTCAAGAATCCTCCCAACTAAGTGGATTTTGAGTTGATGGACTGTTGAGAGTTAAGAAAGGAAGCTGGTGACAGCTCCAGTCTGCAGCCCCTGGAGAGAGCACAGGAGCGTGCCAGGCTGCGTGGGAGGTGGACGAACAGTCATCCAGCGAGAGGGGTCAGAAAGGCTGGCTGCCCGGCCTGCTGGAGAAGGCAAGGTGAACACGCAGGGTCCCTCGTGGTGATGACCCGTGGCCCGAATGCGGAGTTTTCTCGCCCAAACAACCAGGCGAACTAAAGTGAAGTTCTCTTGCTTCACAGTGGAACATTCTTTTATTTATTTTGGAAGAAAGCTCAGAAGTTTTTATTTGATTTCTGGTAGCTCTGCTCTTTCTCTTGCCCTCAGTGCACCCTCGTGTAAGGTGATGTGGCAAAAATAGGGAGGGAAAATGACGGAGGGCTTAAAATCTGGTCATCTGCTCATCCAAAAAAGGAAATCTATTGTCCTTTTTCTTAAAGAACACAACATATATGGAATCTGGAGCTTCAAGCCACTTGTTAACCCTTGATTCTCCCCTGCCACAGAGACATTATTTAATAAATGCAGCTAAAATCATGAATGATCGGTGGGCGAATGACTTCTGTCAGACATATTTTTACCGCTCTGTTTTCAGCTAGGTCAGTCCATAACCATTCTAGGATTAGCTGGAATTGACTTCATTGTTAACCATCACCCCTTTTTGCACTATCTCACAAGAAATATTTACCAAATTTTAACCTAAATGCCTTTTGCTGCAGACTGATTCTCCCTTCACTGTCAAATGTAGTTATTTGTCTTTCTACCGCTGAATTATTATACTTAATATAGCACCCTTGTTCAGGTTTATTTGCGTTGTCACAAATGACAGAACGTTTTTGTTTTTTTCAATACTGAATAGTATTTATTGTGTATATATCACACTTTCTTTATTACTTCATTCATTAACAGATACTGAGGTTGTTTCCATGTTAGGTGATCAGTATGTTAATTCGCTTGATTTGACCATTCTGCAATTTATACATATGTCAAATCATCATGCTGCACACTATACATATATGCAATTTTTGTTCTTCAATTTAAAAATGAATTTTTAAAAAACAGTTATAGGTCTTGCTCCACTTGGGTCATTATTTGATCTCTCAGACCTCCTTTGATTTTCTCAAAACCTTCACCGCTGAGCTTCCCAGGTTCAGTGCCTTATACCAAGTGGTATCCTGAGGCTGGACTTGAATCCTAAATCCCGAAAGGAAAAGGTCACCTCGAGGCACACTAAAGTTCTCTTATTTTTAAAAAATAAGTACATTGAACAATCTGTATTATTTGATTATTCATGAATCATTTTATGAGCTATTCTAATGCATATTGAATTGTGGAAGTGCCTTTCTTCCAAGCAGACAAGAGTTAGGATGGGTTTATCTGTTTTTTTGCTCTTGCAGTCTCTGAAGTCCCACATGCATCTTGTACTATAATCAGGATCAGCCTCTTGCATTGGAGAGGAGTACAAGGGTAAATCCCCCGAAACTCAGAATCTGTTTGTAAAAAATTGTGCATTTATCTTTCCATGTTTAAATCTCAATCACCTTCAAAATACTCTCCATCCGATGCAATGCACTTATCAAAATGCTTATTCCACTACTCAAAACGGTTTTTGAACATGTCAACCATGCTTCTATCATTTTTTGTTTCACCTCTTCCTCATCAGCGAAACATTTCCCTTTCAAGTGTTTTTCTTCGGGAAACAAAAAGCCGCTTGGGGAGAGATAGAGTGAATAAAAATGGTAGGCCTCAGGGTCATGCCATTTTGGGTTAAAAACTACTGAACAGTCAGTGCAATGTGGGCAGGTACGTTGTCATGGTGGAAGAACAGGTCACCTGTTTTCCACAATTTGGGTGTTTCATCTGCAAATTGTGATGCATCCTTCGCAAAACTTCCAGATGAAAACTTTGGTTGACCATCCGATCTGGAGGAACAAATTCTGAGTGTACTACAAGGGGCCCACCTTTCAAAAGATAATTCCAGTTTGTTGGTGGTCCCTTCTAGAATGCCTGGCACCTGCTAAGTCCTCCAATCATGACTGTTGAATGAATGAATGAATGAAAGAAAGGAGGTATTCCCTTTGTCCCCATCTTCTTTACCTGGCCAAATATGCCTTCCACTTATTAGTTATCTTCTGCTGTTTTAGTCATTGAATTTTGCCTAAAGTGTACATTCCGGGGTAACTTGATACTGGCTTGGTTATGCTAAGTTACCGTGACTGGGTTTCAATTTTTTTTTTTTTAAGGCAGTCTGTTTTGTGGGCCTCTGAGAGAAAAGAATAAAAGGCATTGCACGATCAAGAGAAGCAGGTTTAAAAATATGAAAATGTGGGAAAAGAGCTTATAATGAGAGGTTGAACATTCAAAACTAAAATATCAAATCATTATTTTGTAGAATTCTAGATGAGGTAAAATAGTTGCTATTTTGCCAAGGGTAGCATTAAATCATTTTTTTTAGTCTTTCTTTTTATTCAGTGATACCACCATCCTGTCATATACTGAGAGAAAGTGTCTCACATGAATAGTTTATCCTCCGTGGGTTTTGGAAAACAAAACATAACTATGAAATACTAATTGTTATGCTTGTAGAAAATAATTAAAATGTAGGCTAATGCTTCTATTACACCAGTTATTTTTCAAGCTCTACAAATATACTGTGGCTAAATTGTGAAGTCTCATTTTTTGAGCAGTTGCAAAATTGTAACAGAAATAAAATTTTAAGTCAATATCAAGATTTAGATTTTACATTTCCATTGTATCCTTTCTACAACATTTTGACTGTGTCGATAACAAAATATCATAGTTTTATTAAAAATCCAATGAGTCTTGGTTTCTGTTTTGATTTGCCTATTGATCGCTAACTTTGTGGCCTTACCCACCCAATGGCAGCTCTTACTCATATCCAGTTAGCTAGATGAGCTGCTTACCTCTTTTGTCTTCTCTGTAAGCTTGATTACAGTTGTCAGTTCTGGCCCACCAAATCTTAAATAATGCATACATGGGATTATTTTTCCCGATTTTTTTTTTAATTTTAGGAATTTTTTTTTCATTATAAAAGTAATATATTCTCAGTGTAAAAATATTCAACTATTTCAGAAGCATTTAAGTAAAAACAGTAGAAGCTCTCACCTCACTGCTACTTTGAATCTTCTTAATTCTACCCTATATAAAAATCTTACTCATAGATATAACTGTTGAGTAAGTAAGGTATTTCTGCATATAAATATCTTTCTATGCATATACCACATTTAAATGTATTTTAATGTGTTTGTTCAGTTGTTACTACGTGTGAGAAAACATTAAATACATTATTCCCCAACTTTTTTTTTTTCCCAAAAAAAATGTATCTTGGAGGTCTTTTCTTGGGCTCATTAAATAAGCATGAAAATGAATGCACTCTGTTCATTAGAATGGCTGCATAGTAGACTGGTAACTGATTTTTCAGTATGAGAAACAATGCTGCAATGACAATTTTTGAGTCCTGATTTATACCTTTTTCCCCTTTTCAAATGATGATTTCCAGGGACTAGAATTCCCAACGTAGAAGAATTGCTAGATTATACACTTTTCGACTTTGATAGATATGGCCAAACGGCTGCAGGGACTTGGTCTTTATATACAGCACAAAGGAATCAGTTCAGAATTGGCTGTCCTGACCCTGTGGGAGGAGGTGATCTTCTCCCTGAAGAGGCAGCTTTACCGCAGGGATATTCAGAACTCGCCAGAGTCAGAACACGGCCACACAGGGAGACATTTGTTAAAACCTCTCTTTGATCAGAACTTGCTGAAACTCTTAGCCAGCTGTGGCTGCAGGGGACAGCCGGACAGGATGGGACATGGTGATGCCCTGTTGCCCCTCACTCCCTTCTCTCGCTGTTGCCTTCTCTCCCCTGCCTGGGGCAGTCTCTGCAGCCCATGGCAATGCTCTCCCCGAAATACAGATAAATTCCAATGTCTGCATGAAAAAAAATATAGCGTCTTCATCATGTAGAAAAAGAAGAAATAATTCTATCTCCTTCACACATCTGCCTTAAAGGTATTTTGTGAAAATGTCATGAGGTAATTCATGTAATACACTTAGAACATGCACAATTGTAGCTATTTTTGCTGGCAACATTGTCATTTTCTAGATGTAAAATGTAATGAATCTCTAAGTAATATTTTATTATGTAATGGAAAGAACAAATCCCGGCTCTGTCACTTATTAACCATAGAGCTTAAATCATTTAGCCTCTCTACGCTTCGAGTTTCTATTTTATTTTAAAAAGGGAGAGAATATCTGTCTCTGGAGAATACTGGCTGAGTTAGCAATAATTTGTGCAGCTACCAGATGGGGTGTGGAATCAGTTCTCAAAGATTTATAAGTCATCTTTTTATTATTATTTTCTCTCTTTTCGCAATATCTTAAATAAACAATAAGAGGCAGCATCGATTTATAGAAGTTATGTAATGAAATAAATAACATAACAGAAGTAATAGCATGCCAGCACAAAGTTCATTCAACCATCAGACTCCAGGTAGAGTAAGGAAATAACCCTGAGGTCCCTTCTCCTCCAAACAAGGCTGCCACCCGAAAGTTTCTTTGTG
This sequence comes from Tarsius wallacei, assembly GCA_963574415.1. Taxonomy (NCBI): domain Eukaryota; kingdom Metazoa; phylum Chordata; class Mammalia; order Primates; family Tarsiidae; genus Tarsius; species Tarsius wallacei. The sequence continues at coordinate 21,360 of CAUYQG010101482.1, forward strand.
AAGCTCACCATGTAATGGATGGATCTGTCCTGACTAGAAATAAGCCAAGAGATTGCTTGTAAATGTGCAACTGAAGAGTTTGTGGACTCCCAGAACTCCCGTCAAGGTGACCCATGTGTAATCTCAGGGAATGCAGGGCTGGAAAATAATTGCAAATTAGTAAACTGAAACCTAATCAATTGAATTGTATCTCACGTGGAGAAAGTCTGTGTGCACAGAATGGGGAGACCCACCGAGGACAGCTCAAGGACTCAGTGTCTGGCGGTGTCATTCCAGCACTGTCCAGAGAAGATGTAAACCAAATGTGAAAAACGCCGGGTTCCACTCATGAGACAGCTGCTCTCTAAAGATTAGAAACCCATGTTGGAGCACAGAAGACATTGGTGGTTATAGGCAAATGCTTTGTCACCTAAATCTGGGTTCACATCCTGGCATCTATATGTGCAAATGATGCACCTTGAGAAGTTTTGTCACCCCAATTCCCTCCCCTGTACAATGCAGGTGATTATTTTAGCATCATTTTAGGGTTGTTCTCAGCATTCAGTGAGATCATGTGTGAAACTATCTTTCAGTGCTTTCATGGCCAAGGAAAGGCAAGAGGCATCTACCACACTCTGCTCCAGGGCTGTGAGGTATTCAGCTGAACTTCAAACCATCAGGACATTCTAGAATAGTAACTTGAAACTCTAGCGATGACTCTCACTTATAAATTACGATTATTATTCTTTTTAGAAAGAGCGCCTCTCTGTAAAAGGCAACTGCAGTTTTAAATACAAATTAAATTTTATTGTTCCTCTGTAAATATTCTGGAGTTTGGATTTTATCTAGAGGAAATAGAGATCTCTGAAAAGGTCTTAGGCAATAAAATTTGAAATATGGCTCACGTTTTATACCTATGTGTCTTGGACTCATAAGAAAAATGAAGGGAATTAAGAGGGTGGAGATTAGAAGTGGGGAGGCAGTTTAGACAACATCTCCAAGGCCTAGTCAGAGACTATGAAATTTAAAATAAAACTGAGGCCGGGAGGATGAGGATAATGCAGTTGAATGGAGAGCCATCAAGGAGGTAGAACTGGTGAGTTTGTTAGTAAACAAAGAAGGAAGTAAGGACGAGACGAGAAATGAATATCTGCATGTTTATGGCCTCAGCAACTCGGTGTACAGGGCAAGTCATCCACAGAACTGAGGAATACAGACAGGGAAGAAAGCTGATCCTTGGAAAAACGGCTAGTGGAGGAAGTGTGAACAGGTACTTGTGACATTAAGGGAAGTGTTTAGTGGGTGATCGAATTAATATATGTTCATGGGAAAACGTATGTGTGACAGAAAAGAAGGGAGAAGTTGGAGGTGTAGGACAAAGAGAGAGCTTAGCTGAAGAAGGAGGCACCCCGAGGAAGCGGGAGAACATAATACAAGCCATGGGCAGAGGGAGGGTTCCTCAAGCCGAGATAAAGCAAAGCACAATGGGTCCAGATGGTCTAACTTTGTAGACACCCTTGCCACATTGCTGATTAATGCTGAGTTTATTTTCCACATAATATCTACTCATTTACCAAAGGAAAAAAAACAACAATTATACACACACATCACTATATAAATATCACAAATAATTGTATGCAAAAAGTGAAATAAGGACAGAGAAGGAAAGGAATTTGGGGACATTTTCTAGGAAGAACTGGATTTGAGTTTTGTGAAATTTGGAGAGATGGGGAAGACAAACAGTTGATCTGAGAAAGAAAGATATATTTTGGAATCATCAGGACCTAAGTGTGTGGGATCACAGTGGTACTATGCACATCTTGAGTTTTGACTTTTAATCTACTTGCTTCCTGAGTTGGACTGATGCCAACCTAGAAAGGTATATATTTTTGGCACTAGTGATTATTTCTTCCTTCATATTCAGGGCATGCTTCACAAAATTATGCCTGCAAAAATCTTCATCTGTGGTAGTATTGTTTAAATCAATTTTACATCTATAAAGTCTTGAGGGCTATTTTAATTTCTTAATGGGGAAGTGACATTGAATACACCTTGGCAATGTCCATAAACCAAGACCCGCTTTTATTTCTTCACTTCTATTTGTAAAGAGCCCTATGGTTTCAGATTTCTCCAGTACTTATTAAAAAAACAGAGTTTCTAAAAGTTTTAAATATATACTTACATATATACTTAAATTTCCTTCCTCATGTTTCTTCTGCTAGGTACTGAGAACAAGATTTCAGGTATGAAAAGTGTGGAGCACAGTGGGATGGATATTATCCTAGTGTAGACTCTGTGTTTGACCACAGGCAATGCTTGCATTTGCTTTGGGTGGCATTTTGAGTTTTCGATTACCTAATCCTTTGGGTCTTTTTTTTTTTTTTTTAATAGAGAAGTCTTCAGAAGGCAGGCAAAAGAGAAATAATTGCCCCTTAAACAAAGCTAAGATATAATTATTGGCAAGCATCAATGCAGCACTGCAGACTTACAGGGTTGCTTGCAGGCATCTTACAGATCATTTATTCTTTGCAGCCACAGGAAATAAAGGGCCTCATGGACTTTACTCAAGAAAAGGGTTTGTGGAGTCTCTTGAGATGGATCCACTCAGATTCAAACAAGGGCTTCAAAGGGAGTTGGGGTCTTGAATTATTCCTCGAGTTTTCTAAGAGTTTCTACCATATGCATAATGTTTTGCATTCTACTTTTGTGTAACTAAAAGAGGGAAGGACATAAAAAAGGTGGGGAAAACACTGTTTCTCTTAATAAGTTCAGTCACTGAAATTACTCTGAGCAGTCGTTAACCCAAATTGGCTGCTGAAGATGAATGGCAGTTTGTGACATCTCATCACACCTGAATAGTACATTAAGGAAATCTATAGCCCCACTTTCACTCTGCTAGTGAAATTCCAAGATTCAGAGAGGTAAACTGAGATAAAACCCCATTGACCGATTCTGTGCCACACCCTGGCTCTTGAAAATATTTGAGTTTTTTTCTTGAGACACGTGTTTTTGTTTTACCAAAGTGTTTCTTGAGAATCTCCTGTCCATTCCTTGTGCCGTTACAACCTCTGTAAGCTGGATTTTCTGGCTGGCCTGCTCATTCATTCCAGCAGTGAGGATCCATTTCTTATTTCCCTTTTAAATATACTTTGTACTTCATGTTTTTATTTCAAACTTCAATGAGATTTTTATTAACTGTTTATTGAGTCCCTACTATGTGTTAACCCGTGTTAGCAGTTTTATATTCATTATCCTCTTTGGCCCAGAGCGACTTCAATGTTATCGTACAACTGGGTCAGGGAGGCACACAGATTCTACTCATGTTCGTTTGGTCCTTGTGGCAGGCTTTCTCAGGACAACACAGTATTCTCTCAACCATTTTTCAAGGGGCCTTAAGTATTGTTCCAAAGGAAGTCAAAGGCAGCAAAGTGTTTCTCTTTGGTATGAAAAAGTCGAACCTATAGCTGTAAACTCCTTGCATATTAATAGATACCACCATAATTTGCATGATTCATTATGAATAAAAATCCACCACTGCCATCACCACCACCATTACCTCAAATGTCTTACCCATTTGTTTCACAGTATTGGTATCATACTTGTCACTCAGAAATTTTATGACATACAATCATATTCTCGATGTGACCCTAGTCACTGTAATTATACTAGTTCCCCTTGATGGTTATATTGCCATAAGGTTGAACACGGCCCTTATATGGGTTTTATTGGCCTGTTCAGTGCTGGTTCCCATCCTAATATTTTTAAAGGAATTTTAAAATCATTGTTCAGATTTGAAAATTGAAAAGTTTTACATTAATCTGGCTCTTTGGTCTTCTGTTCATAATTGGCATAATTTCCTATTGCTAGCCGATATTACTGCCCTTTGGTAGGTGGGACATCTACTATCGGCAAGTCTCTCTTTTTACCTTGTGACGCTGAGATTGTGTGCCAGTTTCCATTATTACTAGCACAAAGTTGGATTCACTTATTTTTATTGCTTTCCTGGTCCCTGTAGGCACTTGAGTTTTTGTGTCTCTGTTGCATTAAGACAATTTTGGAAAGCAATTGACTTTAAAAAAAAAAAGTATTCAGATAAAAAGTATGTTTAGTAATGTGCCTTGCATCATCAGACTAAATATGATTTTTTTCTCTGTTATTTGGAAGAGATTTTTATTCCTAGAGTATTATTGGTATATCTCAACACCTTGACACAAGGACATCAAATTCATGTAGACAAGGTGTCATAGTGTGTAGGAAAGGCAGTGGTTGGCATTGATGGACAGACTTCAGAATCCACCACTTCCACCTAGAAATGAAAATATAGGGAAATAAAATCCTATAACAGTATAGATTTACTTCAGGAGAGGATTTGAGTTTGGTCTTTATTCCGTTTTGGCTACTTAGAATTTACTTTGAAATCCCTGCTTGAAAAGATATTGGAGTGTGAAGATTCAAATTTATTCCTGGGTCTATGCAGCATTCATAAATGCGCTTTCAAACCGAGACAAAAGCCTTATTTCATATCCTTTGAATGGTCCCTAAATACATGTTCTTAAATTATAGATATTGTATCATATATTTCTTTACACTTTTCTTGATAAATCTGTAGGAGTATGTGTGCAGGTGAATATTTGATTTATTTATAAGAAAGATGAATTAATATGTGTTTTTCTCCAAATCTCATGAGTCAGATAATAAATCTCAAAATTTAATTTTCCACATGTGCTGTGTAGTATAAGCTTTCTAATACAGAATCATAACTGGATGCATAAGAAGATGAATCGACTTGCCTGGGGCCACGAAGTGGTTCAGGGACAAAGATGAGAACTAAAATAAGTGTCCCCAGTGCCATTTTTGAGCATTTACCATAGATCAGGCACCATGCTAAGTAACTACATAATCTTATTTCATCTCAATAGCTCTGTGATACCGATGTTATGTCCATTTTTAAATCTAGCACACGAAGGCTCTCGGAAATCAAATTATTTGCCCAAGCTAGCACATCTAGGAACGGGGGGCTTGGATTTCAGAACACATCTATGTGTTTCCAGATCTACGTTCTTAAAGACAGGATAGATACTGGGGACACCAAGAATGTGACTTGTCCCTTCTCCTTCTTCCATGTGACCTTAGGCAAGATATCTAATAATGCTGAGGCTCAGTTTCCCCATTTTCAAATGGGGATAATGACACATACTGCATTGGATTATTATTTGGGAAAAACAAAAACAAGCAACAACAGAAAGCCATCATTGCCTTACTATATGTCTGACTCAAAATAGTTATACATTCCAGACCAGTTTTTACTCTCAGCCAAATGGTGTGGCCATCACCGTGAATCTAAAAACACAACCTACATAGAGGGAAAAAACAATGACTTATCCCTCTTCTTTTTGACTTTATCAAAAGTTGGCTAGGCAATATGTTATTCTCATGAGTAGCCAAAGCACAGTCAGAGTCATTAACTCTTGAGACCGTTACAGCTAATAACAAAATGAAAAGCAACAAACCAGTAACTATAAAGTGCCTCGAGTTCAAAAGTGGTGTTTGTGTGTGTGTGCGTGTGTGTGTATGTGTGCATATATACACACATTTGATTAATACCTGTTGGCAGGTGGCCACAACAGTCCTTGGCATGATTTTTGAGTGAGATTTGTGGTCCCTATTTCAAGTCGATTGCTAAGATAGCTGACTCTTTATGAGAATGAGAGGTGATGTTTAATGTCCCATTAGCTCACGCTGGGCAGGTGGGGTGCTTTTAGCCACAACAAGCCGCAGCAATCTTTGTAAACTATCGCTTCTGTAAGCACATACAGGGAAGATGTAAAATCCACTTGTTTTTGGAAGCTGGCCACGGGTTTTGTAATTCACATTCTTTCCTTTCCCACACACACCTATGTGATGAAAGGGATAACCCTCTCTGCCCCACACTGCTGCAACCACCCAAATCACTTTTAAAAGAGCGGGTCTTGGAAAAGATTCCCTAGATTATACACATCTTGTCCTCTTTTTTTTTCTTCTTAAATTTATGTTTTTCAGGACAAATGATACTGGCTTTCTTTCCTTCAAAGACCACTTGCCTGTCACTCAGATAGTTATCACTGACACCGACAGATCAAACTCAGAAGCTGCTTGGAGAATTGGTCCCTTGCGTTGCTATGGTGACCGTGAGTACTCAATCTAAAGAAGCTTTCTCTGCATTACATGAGCACAAGATGTTTTCACTCCCTTGTCCCTTTTCCGTGCAGTGCCCCCTAGTCTTGAAAATTATCCTCGTGCCCAGTGCTTCCCCAGACCCCACTGAAAACGATGAACCATGCTTAAGGATTTTCTCATTTGCAGGACACTTCTGGAATGCCGTCTCATTTTACACAGAAGCCTCTTACCTCCACTTTCCCACCTTCCATGCGGAATTCAGTGCCGATATTTCCTTCTTTTTTAAAACCACGGCTTTATCGGGAGTTTTCCTAGAAAACCTTGGCATTAAAGACTTCATTCGACTCGAAATGAGCTGTAAGTGCCCTCAATTATGAATTTAACATAACTGATTATCAGAACAAGTTTTTATTTTTCTTTTTGCTGCCGGTTACCAGTGCTTATTTGTATCTCAAATTAATCTCACTGGACATCTTTAGAATTAACAGTGATAACTTCTAACGCTTTGTAATTTATTATGACCTATCAGCATTTAGTCAGTCATTCCATCTTAGAAATATGTGCATTCCAAAAGTTCCCATGGACACTTGTTACCGTGTCCATGGGTATTTCTCACTAGCGACTTTAATCTTCCACCCAACGGGGCATTTTCCACTACACTTTCCTTGGAATGTTGAAGGGATTATTATTAGACATTCTATTCATATTTGGGGGGCTGCTTTTTTCTTGCACCTTTGCTCCAAAAGTAACTTTCTGACTTACCTCCCACTACGAGCAGTGTGTGACTACTCATTAAGAATTACCATGGTTTCTCTGCCACTTCCCCATGAACAGTGGTGTATCTAATAAATTTGATGCCAGGATGTGGATTGTCTTTTAACACTCCACCCCTTATAAATAAGCTATATTCAGTAATAGTCATGAAGTAAAAAGAACAATAATAGAAACACAGATGGTGAAATATTTATTATTGAACATTTTATATGTAATCATACTAATAAAAATATTTTTCAGTTCAAAAGTAAAAAGGAAATACAATGTCTTTAAAATTACATTAATTCTTTTTTATACAAAGGGAAAAATCGTATGTTTTGGTTTGTTTTCATTATAATGACATTATTAAAATTTCTGTTCCTGAGCCATTGCTTCTGCAAGTTTATCAATCACTTCATCAAAATTGACTCTTTATAAATGTTCATGTTCAAAAAAGAGTCTAATCATATTTGTTCATTTATCTTCCCTCATATTAGGCAAAAAGACCATTTTTATTAATTATAAATGTAAATGTTTTTTCACACAAAGCAACAGAAATACAAATAGTTAGAAAAGGATTTAAACCTAAGAATACATTTGTTAAAGATTCATAAAATTTTTATTTTACACTAAATTCTAGAAATTACAACATTGCCCATGTCTTTTTTTTCAGGATTGATCCTAGCAACTTCCAAATATCTCTGCAAGTGAAAAATCTTCACTAAAATATTTTCACCACAAAGTTTATCATAGATTTTTATTCTGTTAGGTAAAAATTACAACATTCCTGAGGATTTGAAACTGCTTGAGCTCTCTTAGGGTGCAATCTGTGTCCCCAAACCCTGTGGTTCTATACATTCCTGCACTCCACAGTCAATCTGAGTTAAACAATAGTATATTTGAGTTAAACAACACTAGCACAGCACATTGTAAAGATGAGAGACGAGAACTTCAGTTCTTACTCTTGAGAATAACGCATGTATTTGAGTCTGCATGCTCAGGAACCAATGTTAAATCTGGAGATCTGTGTATTTACCTCCCTCCAGAATATAATATGTATTAAATGGTAAGTACTAATTTGAAGTTTACATATACATTATTAAAAGTTGACAGTAGCTTCTGTTTCTGTTAAAACTGAGACCAACAAAAGATTTGTTTGGTAGAGGAATATTTTATTAGTGGCATTGCTTAGAATTACTTGCGTGAAGTGATACAAATAAAGATGCCTTTTCAGTTACTTTTGCTTTCGGTTCTCTGCACTCAGTGCACCCCCTTATCTGCATACAGGGTAGTCTATACCCATCTCCTTGCCTTCTTATGCCCGTGACCATGAAGACTCATGATCATCATCAGGTAACCCATCTATGTGTATCCAAATGAAAGTTTTTCTGTGGTTTTACTGATGCAACTGATCATATCACAGTGATGATATGACTGCACGAAGTACCCTTGAAAGCCTAAATAATGTCTTAGCCACAGAAACTGGAAATTTGAGAGCTCCAGAAAAGGAGACAAAAGCACTCACTGGACGAGATGGCAGAGGTGTTTAAGTCTCCTGCAAATCACCAAGCAGCTAAGTGTTTCTTTTGCAGCTACAGCACAATACATACAAGGAAAGAGATCTCCTTAATTGGTAGTTTTAACCTCCTTTTACTCCAACAATTGAGACTATTAATGAGAGGAAGCTCTTGTGGCTTTGCTGTGAAATAAGATCCCTCCTACCTAATTTGACCAGCCTCTGAAAACACGGAGTTAAGTACCAACCATTTCATAATCTGGATATAATAACCTCAATGTAAACTTAATAAAAACCAGGCCCCACGGCCTTTTGATTCATTAAAGCAGTGGCAAACGACGTGGTATATTATCACAAGGGAATGACTGATGATTTCGTGTCAATTACGTATCGGTGTCCGATTTGTTCATACTTTGTGATAGTTTGCCCTTTGGGTTATGCAAAAAGGTGTTTTTAATGCAAGTTGGAATTAAATTTGGCAAAACTCAAACCCCTTGATATCATTGTCTGGTGTATACTTTATCACCAGATTGGAGAGCATATACTTTCCAAAACAAGATATATATATGTATGTATATACATATGTTGACAAGTCTAAGGCCTTATAAGTCTCAAAACATTTTTTAATATTGACATTTAAAAGAGAATAAGCCAAAATTTGGGGGAAAATCCTGCATTCCTTACTTACAGCTACTCATGCGCAATGCACGTTAGGCAGATGGAGTTTTTACCCTGAAGGGTTTCTAGCAAGAAACCTCCACAGACCAGCTACTTGGAAAGAAAATGGCCTTTTAACAGATGCAGTGGCTCAGAATAGATTTCCCTCCCATCCCCAAGGGGTGTTCCTATAAAACTATCTGAGCAGCAGTTTCCAAGGTTGATATATCCAAACTGTTGGACAGGGAACAGCAGGTTTCCATGAAGTTTTCAACCCATTTCCTTCTAGGCCGCTTCCAACTAAGATATTTGAATTTTGTAGCCTTGGGATTAGTCTGCATTCTGTGAAAAGGAAGACACTTCACCATGTTCTCAAGTCTTTGTGAATGTGTTTCAAATGGAATTGTGAAAAAAACAATAGCTCTTTTGACAAATATCTTGCAATGGCTGTACAGATAGAAATAGATACTTTGGAGTTGATGAGGGAGTTGATGAGGGCACAGAAGGCAGGCTTTTGAGAATCTGCCTGGCGTAGCAGAAGGAGGTTAGACTGAAGAACCCATTGTGGATATAAATTTCTGTTCCTCCAAGTCAGTTTGTGAGCTTCCTTGGGCAAGTTCTTTATTCCTTCTGTGCTTATCTAGACATGATGGGGTTGGTGACACCTGTATGCCAACCAGATGCCTTTGGCTGCAATTAACAGAAAACTCAATCTGAACTGGCAGACACCAGAATGGAAATTCACTGGTCCTGGAGCATGTGACTGAGTCCAGAGGAAATGGGACTGGCCTTATTTCTGGTTGGATTCAGCAGTTCAACAAAATTATCAGTGGTCTGATGGTTTTCTCTCTCCGCTTTGAATTTGGAGTGTCCGCTTAAGTCTTGGGCCATGTCTCCCTTGTGAGAGAGCTGCGTCAGCTGGAGAGGGAGCACTGACCTCCTGGTTGTACAACCGGGCCTCCCAGGGTGTCATCCATCGGCAACCTGTGAACCAATGACTGTGGCTAGGGAAGTACAGAATGCAAACTGGTTTATGCTGTGCCTACCGCTACACCTGGGATGGGCTTTCCCCAAAGCCCCTGGGAAAAGTAAAAGAGGGGATAGCCTTCCAAAGCAAACTCTGGGTATTGTTAGGAAAGGAGTGGCGAAGTAGGGAATCAGTTATGATTCTTCTGAGGCCGTTGTCAAGATTGAAATGCACAATTTATCTTCTAAAAAATGCCTGGAAAGGTGTGGGGAACTAGTAAATACCTACATTTTCTTTGAAATATGAAAGTTATTATTTTGGGGTACAGTTGTAATCCTAGTACTGTTTGTGAACTATTGTAGGATATATCATTATCCTACTCTGTAAGTGATTGAATTTAATCATTTCATTTCTTAATCTAATGCCCTCGCTGCTTTCTAATAATATCATTTGAAGTGGACTTTCTAATCCACCTTAGTGTAAATTAAACAGAAACAAAACCAAAAATCTCCTGAGTTGCTCAGTGGAAAAAAATTACAGATTGATAAATAGATAAAGAAAATTATTTAATTTCTAGATTTCAGCAGTATCATACTAAGAATATTGTCAAATGTGATACGTGAAGTTACTATAATCAGAACTTCAGAAAATAGCAAAAACTAATATTGCTAATAATTATATATTGGCTCAATTGTTGAGTGATTCATCTGATTAGACACTATGCAGAATTCTTTAAATGCCTTATTTCGCCGGGCTTGGTGGCTCAGACTGTAATCCCAGCATTTTGGGAGGCCGAGGCGAGTGGATTGCCTGAGCCGGCGGGTTCAGGGCAACTTGGCAAGACTTTGTCTCTACAATAAAATAAAAAATTAGCCAGGCATGGTAGCGCGTGCCTGTAATTCCAGCTACTTGGAAGGCTGAGGCGAAAGGATCACTGGAGCCCAGCAGGTCAAGGCTGTGGTGGCCGGGAGCGGCCACTGCACTTCAGTCTAGGTGACGGAGTGAGACTCCAACTCAAAAAAAAAAATGCCTTATTTCATTATGTTTTCAAACACTCTTGCCTATGATTTTTACCATATTGCGCTATGATTATCACAGCACAGTACACAGGTAAGGAGGGTGGGCCAAGAGAGAGAAGTAGCAAGTTCACAGTAACACACAGCGGGGAAGGGTCAGAATCCAGGACCCAGCCAGACAGCTGTGGCTCCTTAGAGTAACCCTCTATCCTGCTTTGCGAAACTGCTTCGGAAATCGAGACTGTTTGAACTCAAGAGAACATGGAATTATTTATTTACCTCTAGGCTTTGGGGGAGAGGGCATACAGGAAGCCCCCGCAGTTGTGTGGGAGACTGTGTGTGCTTTCTGTCTGGCGATAGAAACTGCAACTACTGCCAGATCCGCTAAGAGTTAATGTCCCCCCAAAAGTCTGGCAATGGTTCATTGAATTCACATCTGTCATTTTTCCAAATGAATACCTGGAAGGTCAAAGAGGTGATTCGACTACATCAAGGCCTTGTGTTATATTTATTCTATAAATGGGCCCTGAGATCTCTCTCATCCCTGACCTGGGTTGGAGATTGAGGACACAGAAATGGAGTTGTGGTTCTATTTTCATGAAGTTCAAGTCTCAGAACTTGGAGAAGGAGACCGTAATGGGTCCTAACGCTATGTTTTTTTTTTTGAGTTGGAGTCTCACTCTGTCGCCCAGACTGGAGTGCAGTGGCCACTCCTGGCCACTGCAGTCTCGACCTGCTGGGCTCCGGCGATCTTTCCTCCTCAGCCTTCCAAGTAGCTGGAACTACAGGCGCGCGCTACCACGCCCAGCTGATTTTTTTGATTTATTGTAGAGATGCGGTCTCGCCAAGTTGCCCAGGCGGGTCTCGAACCCACGGGCTCCGGCAATCCACTCACCTCGGCCTCCCAAGGCGCGGGATGACAGGCTGAGCCACCGAGCCCGGCTTAAAGCTATGTTATAATGGGCACCGTGGCTGATCCAGGAAAAATATCATGCAAAAGTATTTAGAAGGTTTCTTCTCACTTCCTAGAAGTATCTGGTTGACGTTCTAGTATAACACCTAACATGCCTTTTCTCTGTCGATCGTTGCAAAAGTAAACTGCAAGTACATTTTGTTTTATTCATCTCTGAATCCACATATTTTAACCCGCTAGATTAAAGCCCACTGTGAAAGGCTGAGGAGACTTCTTGGCTTTGTCTTGAGTCACCGAGTAGATGGCAAGAGAGGGTTGTCAAAAGGTGAGGGTTAGAGGGCAGTTCACTATACAGGTGATGGTGTTGTCTAGGCCTGTCCCTTCCCCTCCAGGGCCTTGGGTTATGCCCGCCCCTCCAGCAAGGAAGATCTAGCTTGCGTTTGCCTCAAGTGCCCTGCCACAAAGGCACTGGCTTCTGTGGGAGGCATCATTCATTCACTCGTGCTTTTTTCATTCAGTTATTTTCACGCGTCTTTATTATGCTAGCTCTGACTACGCAGGGGATTGCATAGCTTTCGAGATCCAGAAGCTTTGCCATACAAGGAGTGGTTTAAAAGAGAGCTCTGGGGACACATCACTTGGATTCAAATCCTGATCTGCCCCAGCCTCAGTGGGCCACTTTACTTAGCTGCCTGTACTTTAGTTTCCTCATCTATGAAATATGACTCATCTCATAAAGTCACAGCCAGGCTTAAGCGAATTGATTCATGAAAAATGCTTAGTGGGATGCCTGGCTCACAGTAAGCACTTAATAAATATAGCTTTTATTATTGCAGTTTACTGATTCTCCCTCAGTTCCAGGAGAAATGGTTTAAACATAGTAGGTCTTTAAAGTTACTTCAATAAAGATAAATGATAATTTTTAAAAGACTTCCCGTGGACCCTCATACCTGGGCATAAAACTGAAAAAAAAAGAAAAAAAAGAAAAGAAAATTGCAATTTTTTTAGTATATGAGTATATGCAGGATAACAATGTTTTAATGAATAAAACTTAAGTTTGGTGAGAGTTTCCTGTATACGAGGCACAGTGCTAGGTGCTGGGTGTACAATAAATGAGGTGTCCGTCTAGAGTTTGCAGACTGGCGGGAAAGACAGACAGTAAACCGATCATTATACAACAGGGGGATGCAGATTGCAGCAGAGGTTAGCACAGACAGGAAACCCGGCACGGAGGTGGTGATGGGGGAAGGGGCCAGACAGTGGAGCAGTAGGCCTTCCACAAAGATGTGCTGTCTGAGTGGAATTGGATAGCCACAAGACCAGCCTTACAGGAAGGCTTTTAGCAAAATCTTTAACGTTCCTTCCCCAAATTCTCTATAGAGAAACATCGAGGGGGAGGGGGCCCAGTCGTCTCTCCGTAAGTGTGTTTTTAATTTTGAGATGTATGGGGCTGCAAGGTGGGACTGGTAATCTTTTTTTTTTTTTTTGAGTTGGAGTCTCGCTCTGTCGCCCAGACTGGAGTGCAGCAGCCGTTTCCGGCCACCGCAGCCTCGACCTTCTGGGCTCCGGCGATCCTTCTGCCTCAGCCTTCCGAGTAGCCGGAATTACAGGCGTGCGCTACCACGCCTGGCTCATTTTTTGATTTTTATTGTAGAGATGAGGTCTCGCCAAGTTGCCCAGGCGGGTCTCGAACCCGTGGGCTCAGGCAATCCACTCACCTCAGCCTCCCAAGGCGTGGGATGACAGGCTGAGCCACCGAGCCTGGCCGGGACTGGTGATCTTAATAAGGATCAGGGAACAACTCAAAGGGCCACCTTCACTCTTAGTCCTCCAGTTGCCCGTCACCCCATTCGTTTCTTCAGTTCTGCTCTCTTTAACGCATGGATCTCTAGGTCAAAGTCAATTCATCTGGGTTGACAGATCGTGTGATAAGGCGATAGGAACAACACCATGTGCCTGGCACAGTTCCAAGAACTGCATCAGGATTCACGGATAAACAACCTGATGATTACGTACGATTTTTATTCTCATTTTGCAGATAAGAAAACTGAGGCCTGTTGACACTGAAAACTTGCCTTAGGTCGTGGTGCTCCAGAGTCCATGCTCTCAAATCCCATTCTTACAGTTTCCACTTCACTACCTGCCCTTAAGTCAAGGTTCACCAGAAAGTGAAGCAATTCAAGCTCTCAGTTACTTGAAATTCTGTGTGATGGAGACTTCTGCTAGGGCTGACTTTCTGTTAGGATTTAAAGGCGATCCAAGGTGATGTTTGACCTTGGCATCTCTGATCGTATGTATCTGACAGTTGATGATGTTGTGAAGTAAACACCCATCTCCTGTTTTAGGGGGTAGGGGAGAGGGGACAATCACAAGGTGCTGAGAAGGAAGGGAATGTCTGGCATATGAAGCCTCCAGTGACTCAAAGAAGACTGTTATCTCCTCAACCTCAATTTATAATTAACTTATTTACCTCCTTAATATTTAGAAAATTCTTGTGTAATAATGGAACAGATAAGACACTATTCTCAATACAACAGAATAATGAATTCTGCTTTGGAGTCAGATTCTGCTTACTATCTGAGAAACATTGAGCAAATCATTTATACTTCTATGAACTTTAGATTTCTCATGCATTGAATGAGGATGACTACACATTGCTCAGAGGGGAGTTTTGAGGATTAAAATGAGATTGTCCATGGTCAGCGCTTAGCATAGTCCCTGGCATAGAGTTGATTGTACCCACTATAACCATTATGGTTATAGTGCCACTGCCACCATCACCATCACTACCATCACTACTATCACTACCATAATCATTACCACCATCACGTCCATCACCACCACCCCACCATCATTACCACAACCATCACTACCACCACCATTACCATCACCACCACCACCACCATTACCTCAAGCATCATTACCACCACCACCATCATCACCACCACCACTACCACCCACAGCACCATTGCCGTCACTGTTACCATCACTATCACCACCACCACTGTCACCACCACCGTCACCATTGCCATTTTCCTGTCATCAGTATTACTACTAACTGGCTGCCACTCGGCTTATATTATATAGAGATTACTATAGGAAGGCAGAAAGAACCATTGGGAAAGGCCATCATGGAGGCAGGAGGCTTGGGTTTGGTTGCAGACACCACTACTTGCGGCAATATGTCCTCAGATAAGGCAATGAAACTTTCCGAGTTTCTTTTTGGTCATGAGAATAGCACAAATGCTTGTATCGCCTGCATTAATGAAATATTATGAAGGAGGGCATTTGGCTTCTCAGGACATGAGTCTTCTCTCCAAAGGAGTAAGCTGCCTAGTTGAGTTCTACAGATATCCAGGAGGATACAACTGAAGCCACAATAAACCCAGAAAACCTAGTCTCAGCACTGATACTGGTTTATCAATGGTATAGGCCCCTATCCTGGTTCCTGAATTTGCACAATAGAGACCAACTGGAGGGTTAAAAAAAAAAAAAAAGATTTGGAATATGTATGCACATTTTATGTGGTAGTTGTTACTATTAATTATGATTTCATTGCTGCAGGGAATTCAAAAGAAGTCTTCTCTACATTGATGTTGACTGACAATCACTTATCCCACTCATACGTTTTGTGTCTTGAAAGCACCGAGGACTTCCTTCATCCTTTTTCCTGTTTCCCCTTTTGGTTTCAGCTCCTACAGAGATTACCTTTGCCATCGATGTTGGGAATGGCCCTGTAGAGCTTGTAGTGCAGTCCCCTTCTCTTCTGAATGACAACCAGTGGCATTATGTCCGGGCCGAAAGGAACCTCAAGGAGACCTCCCTGCAGGTGGACAACCTTCCAAGGAGCACCAGGGAGACATCAGAGGAGGGTCATTTCCGACTGCAGCTGAACAGCCAGTTGTTTGTAGGTAGGGGACGTCTTCAGGCACCCTTTGTGTTGAACCTCTACCAGACCACCGTGTGTCCAGGGCCCCACAAGATCGCTCTTCTATTTTCAACTTGAGAGGTGATCAAGAATGTGACCTAAAGTGTTTATAATCATAAATTTAGTTCTATAAATTCTCCCTTTCTAGCTTCTTTGGTCATCACAGCAATGAAAGGTTGTGCTACCCTTCGACATATTTGGGGATTTTCTCAGACTCTTTATATATTTTCTCCTTGTATATATTTTCTTCAGAGATCTTGAAACTTCTTTTGTTTTTCATCACTATGATCACACTCCATTTTAAGGGAACGGATATATCTACTCTTTATATCTTAGTGGAAGAGTCATGGGCCACTCTTCTCAGTTATACCTGACTCTTGATCATTACTGTTATCATTGTAATGAAGTAGTGTAGCTATCTCAAAGGGGTTTCAGTCATAAATAGTCATAAATAATATGTTCGTGAGAGGAACTGTCCTTTTTAAATGAGAGGCTCCTTTGATACTCCCTGAAATCATACCACTGGGAATCAGCCTGTGCCAATACGTTCATCTCAACTAGTAGCCATGGCTTGTAGTGGACCCGGAAGGATCCAGTCATCATGCTCTGGTCATTCCTTCCTTACTTCATCCCATTAGTAGTCACTGAGCATTTATAACAGATCAGGTACTTTGTTGGATGGTGGGCATTGGAAGATGAATTGAGCAATAACAACTACTTTTCTAGGAGCTCATAGTTCTCTCTCTCTGTGTGTGTGTGTGTGTGTGTGTGTGAAAGACAGATGAGAGAGAGGAAAAGAGAGAGACTAATATAGGGTTATCCTTATAACTGTAATTTTTCAAAAAAAAATTGAAAGTAGGTTGAGGAGGGCTTGTAAAGCTTTAAAATACAAAATAGCGCTCTAAACGTTAAAAAAAAATTGTAGTACTACCGAAACCAAGAATGTGCGCTTATAAAAACTTGCAATTCAGATGCTTAGAACAGTGATATAAATAAGTTACGGAATTTGCCAGTCTACACAGATTTAATTTTCTTTCTTTTTTTGTTTATTTATTTACTTTTTTACTGACTCCACACTCCATAGCTTTACTGCTAGTGATGAAATGCTATCAGCACTCAATGGGCGTTTTTTACTTGCTTCCTTTAAATTTAGGTTTGTGCAACTTTTGACTCTCATGAAAGTAGTCACTAAAATCACACCAGCTAAAAGAAAAGAAGTGACAGAATGTGAGGATGTCATATTTTCTCTTTTCAACGTGAACCATATTTCTTTCTTCGTCTGTCGTGTTTTACAGATCCACCTAGCAGAAGCTAAGATATAAATGATCTAAAATATTCTTTATGATTGCAAGTCATTTGCTTAATTAATAACCCATATAAGTGATATGATTTACTATTAAAATATTTTAAAATTTTATATTGCTGTTTTAGTTCTATTTAAACATTGCAGTTTATTTCTGTAAGGAAGTTTGCTAGTCATCAAAATTTAGTATCTTTTTGGTGGAATCAATTAAAGTGTTTTGCAGTTTTCATAAATTATATTTCATGCCAAGTTTAATTTATCTTCAGATAGTATTTATGAATCTTTCTGACTGAAGGGTATATATAAAGATAGAATAAACTTTTTTTTACCATTTCATGCAAATTTCATGTAGCTACGAAATTATCATACGGACTGAATATATGATAAACTTTGTGCAAGTCAGAAGGGAAAGAAGGCAGCTGTGTTTCGTGGCAGCTTTTATCTGCAGCCGCGTCAGTTAAATTGATCACAAATGCAGTGAGCTGTAGGAGCGTGTCGACGGTCTGGAGGCGATGTCTTGCCAAGGTCAGCTGTGGCAAGAGCACCTGCTCTTGCTATGTTTCTCTCCAATAAGTCCCATCTCAGATGGTACTCAGCTTATTGAATTTGCCTTAATGTACTTGAAGAAGAAAAAATGTTGTTGGAGGTCATTTTAGTCTTTTGGTTTTTATTTTAACGCTAAAATAAAAACCAAAAGACTAAAATGACCTCCAACAACAAGACGCCCATTTAGAAATGTCAGGTGGCTCCCAAAGCTGAAATTCTAACATTTCCAGTTTGCATAATTCAGCTGTTCAATAAATATATAGATAAATAAATAAGCTCTACTTAGTCACCAAAATGAAGAATTTCATTCTCCATCATTCAGAATTTTGGAGACACTGAATACTTATATTTGCTAGGCAGTAAAAGATATTATTGGTGTATGCCTCTTTCCTGATAGACTGAGTGTGGCATTACTTAAATATTAATTTGGAAGTGTCTGTCTAGATACCTTTGGCCACCGAAGGATCTTTCAATCAAAAAGGAGCAGGCTTCAACATTGTTATCACTGGCATGGCTGCTGTGGTCACGAGTGCTTCCTAAGTGTCAGAAACAGACTGCATTTTTAGAATAGTATGCACCTCTCAGCACTGCCCCCGTCTTTGGAATGTGACAGGTTGAAATGCTGACACATGCGTATGAGCATGCTGGATTCCCAGAATCAATATTTTAACCTCAGGCAGTTTCATCACCGTGATGGTTAGGAACTTTTGCAACCATGCTGTTTCACCCGTCACATTTCTTTAACAGAGTAGGAGAAGAAACTTCATAACACGCAGCTTTGAAATGTATGCTAGAAGCACATGGCAGCCTCACCTGTGGAACTGCTGATGGCCTCACCCTTCTGCTACCTTATTCCTCCACTAATGTGTCCATCCATAGGAGGATGAGGCAAGGGAAACCCAAGAGCTACCACCCATTGCCGAACGTGATTGAAGAGATCTGAGTATGTGTTTCAGGTCAGCTACCAACAGCCACAGGACCCTAGTAGAAAAATAACTAGCCTAGATGGGTTATTATCTTTAGCTACAGAATGAAGAAGAAGTGTCTGGTGACTGATCTTCCAAGACTTGAATATCTGCCCTCTGCATGTGTGTATTAGGAAGGATAGTCACGCTTATCTGCACATGTATGTATATGTAACAGCAAGGAAACTGTCTCATTCCCTTCAAACCTAACAAAACACCTTTCCAAATATGCTGCAATTATAGAGTGGAAATTCTGTGATGACGTGGGCCTGTGAGTCTCATTTGAAGACTTTATTTCCTTCTACCCTTTATTCCCATGGGTTCATTTTCTTTTTCTCCCCAACCCAGCTACTCTATTTGTGTCAAAATAAACTGAAGTTACTCCAAACTTGCAATCCCCTGGGGAGAATACTACACTGACTTGATAAATCATAACATTTAAAAAGATTCCCCTCCAAATGCTGTTCTTGCTTCCAGGCTG
This sequence comes from Tarsius wallacei, assembly GCA_963574415.1. Taxonomy (NCBI): domain Eukaryota; kingdom Metazoa; phylum Chordata; class Mammalia; order Primates; family Tarsiidae; genus Tarsius; species Tarsius wallacei. The sequence goes on from CAUYQG010101482.1 coordinate 40,540, forward strand.
GTAGGGAATTATTATTCCTGTTTTCAGGTGAAGCATGTCAAACTCAGCAAGGTCAGTGGTAAAACCAGGCAGGCTTGGTGAGCACATTAATTTTGTGCTCTGTCACTGCATAAACTCGTGATCTGTGGCATAATGTGGCCACAAAAAGGAGGTGCCGATGTCTTCTTACAAAAGTAACTTGTATTTTATCCTGTGGGTGTCTTCGAGTTTTCCATTTGGGAAAATGTCATTGTGACTTATAGCGTGGAAGGGGATAAGCATTCTTTTCACGTCAAAAAAAAGAAAATTACCTTTTAGCATATTTGTGACATAAAACCGTTGTACATGAAAGATGATACTTACCATTATGTCAATGGTGAAATAAAAAATGAATAAATAACTGTCTTTTCAACATTATATAAATCTTTTATTACTATGTCCAGTTTGCCTTCAAAAACTTATTTAATTAAATAATATGCCAGAGATCATATACCTGAATCATTTTTAAGAAAAAAAAATTAATATAGAACTTCTGATGTTCCCCATAAAAATGAGATTGTTCTGATTAGCTCAAGAAGTTGGAAAGAGACTTCCAAACACTAGCAAGCAGGTCTCATGAGTGTTTTAATTGCTGCATAACAAACTCCTAGAAGAGTACCCAGTAGCTATCAAAAATGATTATTTAGTAAAAAAAAAAAAAGATTCCTCCCCTAACATCAGTGCTCCATAAAATTTGATTGTTATAGATCGAAAATGTCATGAAAGGACACTGGTTCTGTTTTTATATTCAGGAAAGTGAATGATTAAGTCATCCTTTCAGCAATTTTGTGTCTTCCTGAAGTCGTTGACAGATACATTTAACCCTTCCCAATGCACATTTTAGTGTTTTCTCTCCCTAATATGAAATGTTTGTGTATAACCTTTACTGCTTTAATTGGAGCTCGTTTCATCCTTTACTGGTCTCCATTGGATTGGTGACAGGAAACGGGAGCAGAGAGAAAGGTGGGATTTTGTCTTGTTTTGTTTTTTGCCATTGGCAAAACATATCAGGACGCATACTGTCTTTTTTATAAAGGAGAGTGCAGTTTGGCACGTTTTCTCACGCATCCCAGAGAGAGAGGGCCTGAGATCTAGACCACACAAACACTCAATGTTAGAAGTAGTAACTTGATTCTCCTGGCTCTTCCAGTTGTCAACATTTATAACTCAGTAAAGAAAGAAAAAATTAGGACAGCATAATTTATGTGGAGCTGCGATTATAATTATATTTTTTAAAAAAACTCAAGCCAGATCTCTCTGGACAATCAACAGTGCTTCCTAGATGTTCAAGGACCCACTCTAAGGCACCATAGACACAAGCGAAAGAAAAAACGCCCTTGAGCTCATGTGACCATGACGCTGAGAAGCTACAAGAAAAACCACAAGTTGGAAAAGAGCAAACTCAGGGAGGCAGGCATGCTGAGGCCATGACACCTCCTAGAGTTTAGCCCACAACTCAGAGGTCAGAAAGCCCTAAAGCATAGCAGTGGATAGGAAGTCAATGGGTCCAGACCCGCACTAAGGTGCTACTGGCAGATTCATACTCGTTCTCATTTCGTTATCAAGTTTTTTTCTGATTTCAGGAGAAATGTGTGTGGCTTCCAACCACTTCAGTAGGAAAGGCGATTTTGTGGAATAGGAGGTAAGTAGGGCCATGCTTTAGTTTGACTGCTAGCTTTTTCATCTGTCTCAGGCTACCAGGCAAGGATAGTGCCTCAGACTATGTCTGCTGTGTGTAGAGGGACTTGGAAACCGGTGGCAGGCCCTAGAAGGCACTTCCCGGGTCCCCCATAGAGGAAGGACTTGTTGCCCTGCGGCCGAGAGTGCGGTTGGTAGACAGTCTGCATCTGCCTGCTCTTTCAGGAGCTACCTCAGCTACAGAGAAACATTGACCAAGGTCATGTTCTTCGCTGGGGGATTCACATCCAATGACCAACTGAAGACAGGGTGCAAAGTACAGCCATTTTGGCCCAAGGAAGAACATCTCTGACTATTTATTCTGACTCCAGCACTGCTAGTGGGGCTGTGCTAGCTGTGGTCAGGCCTGTGTGACAGCTCACGTCTCCTCTGCTCACTCCTACTTCCACCTCTTTCTGTTCACCCATAAATGTGGTTCACAAGGACTCCCCCCGAAAAATGTTCTCTCTCTTTAACTCCATCTCAGTCGGAGCCTGCTTGCTAAGAGCCCAATCTGAGACAGCACTAGATACATTTCTTTTTTTGTGCAACCTACATAAATACACTCTTAAAAAAAATCAAATTAGGCTTCTCAAGCAAATTTTGTATTTTATTTCTCCCAAGGATTTTCCATAAAATAATGTCTCCTCCTGTCCGAGTTTCTTCTCCAAAATATCCTTTAAAGCAAATGGGTTATTTAAAGCAAGTTTGCATCATTTCACTTCATGATCCTTTAAAGGTCCTGTTTCTCAAACTAGACTGGATCTGACCTCATCCCGATCTATTTGGCAGGCTACTCTTCATTGATAATGCTGGGTTTTTTTTGGGGGGGGGGTTATAGCATGTAAGTATTTTAGGATTAAGAAAGTAAATTTTTAATCCAATTTCTGAAAATTGAATACTTTAATATCCTGAAGGTGCCTTTAGAACAGAGTTTTGCTTGGACCTAAACACTGGGGAGTAAGGTCCAAGGTAATTCTGGAGAAATTCTTTAGAACAATAGAAAGTAGATCCTCCAAGATGAAAACTCAGGAAATTGGATAATGCGGATTTGTGGTGATTCAGATTAACTGTCTCCTCTCAGGAGAATCTATTCTAATATATCCCCCCACCACCTCTGGAGGCACACACATCACACTTCCTTGCAATGATCTGGCTGTCATCTCTTTCCTCTCCAGCCGTTTCCTTGTGGGCAGACATAGTGCTTAATTCATCTTTACATCCTCTGGGCCCAATGTAGGTTTTCTGATATATTTAGCATTCACTCGATGAATCACTAACGAATGAGTGAAAGTGAATCAATGCAGAGTTCCAAATCCTGGCCATTCTTCTAGTAGTTTTACGGTGTTAGGGAAGCTACATACCTTCTCTGAGACTCAGTTATGCCATCTGCCCATTTGGCTTAATAATAATCAATGCATTGCAAATCAGTTTCAAAGACTGGATATGGCAGTGGGTGTCCCTCTCCCCCTGGGATTGCCTATTTGGGGTCATTAAATAAGAGTGATAAAGAAAAAACCTTTTCAAATGGGAAATGGCTTGTGCCCTGGCCTCGGTGGAATAACAAGGCTCTCCTGAGAATGGGGGGCTTTGACATTTGAAGGACACTCAGCTGGTGTCATAGCTCCAGGGGCGAGTGTTCTTCCTTACACTGGATTGTACCCTTTCTTCTCAAAAATCAGCAGAAGTGTCCCCATACGTTTGTGTACCTGAAGAGTGAATGTCTCAAAAGCCGAGGGCAGGGCCTTTATAAGGGAAAAGCTACAGCTACTATTTTCTCAGCCATCAGCCTTAAAGGTGAAGGGATTTTCAGAAGCACATTTTTAAATTGTTATAAGGTTCACCCACACCTTCCTCAGAGGTTGTATTCCAATGGCGATTATTATCCCCTTGATCTGTTCAGTAAGATATCCTTTGTTCATGGAGAATTTTGACCAATCTGGCAGTGCGATCACACACCTAGGCCAGAGCTGGGCCTCCCTTTGTGAGACACGGACACCTTTCATGAAATAACCTGAAAGCCAATCACGTTTTGCACACATTGGTTTGGGGCATCTGAGCTGTCATGGTCCTGCTTCGACCATCATCTTTCTCTGAGAATAATGCAGCAGCAAAAGGCTAGCCTATGTCCAATTATTATTTCTAGATTGAAGTAATTTTCCTAAGCCGAGTTTATTCTTTATTCTCCCAGAAATCATTCTTCTGACTTCCTTGTCTGGCTTCCTTGTCCAAAGCACTCTTTATGGCCTCTGGGTTCTTTGGTGAAGTTTGTGTCATTTTGCTGGGATGGCGAGGCAGCATGGCCTTGTCTGATCCTACCCTTCCATTTGCTTCTCTGCATCCTTCCTCCTTTTTTCTCACATTGTTTTTCTTTCATAATTTCTTGAACAAATATTTTCTGAGTACGTGCTCTGCTATCGGCCCTGGGCTGGGCAGTGAGGCCACGGAGATAAATAGGATCCATGGCTCTCCAAAGAGTGCAGGCTAAGGGGAGGAGGTGCACTGGGTGTCAGAGCAGGTCCTTTATGGCGTGTTGTGTAGGGTGTGTATTCAAGGGGCTATGAGCAGGGCAGAATGGATATAACTCCTAATTCCATGCAGAGCTGGGTTTCAGGCTCTATCCGTCATACCTTGTGTGATGCTATCCTATGTCTCAGCCATCCTTTAAATGGGGAAATAAGGTTGATGTGAAATCAGCACAGTGTCTAAAGGAATCAGCCCTTGGAAGGCAGTCTGGGGCTTGTGTGCACGCTTGGTGTGTAGGGGGAAGACCCCTTACTTTGTTTAGCCAGTCACTTGCTTTTCCAGGGAATACAGCTGAAGCCCAAACACTCCAGTTCCTCAGAGAGACTGTGCCCTGCTGCTTACCCAGGGTGTTTAACATGGACACTGTAACCCCTGCCACCATCTGCACGACACTGGAGTCCTGCTTGAAGCTCGAGTTTGTCTTAAATTTGTGAGATGGTGTTCTCCTACCCAACAAGGCCAGTTACCCTTCTGCTTTGCATACCCTGTCTCCATAAACCTTTCTTCTCAAGTGTTCTTCCCTCTCTGCCTTTCTTCTTCCAGGCCCATCTCAGAGAAATTAGTTCGTAAAAATTAGGGGGGGGTGGCTATTGTCAGAATGAGTTCCTTGTTCTGAAGGATAAATTCAGACTCACTGGGTTCTCACCCACATACCTACTCTTGAAAAAAATGAGCCTTGTTTCAAGGGGTCTGCTCTAAGCAGTTGTAAAGTGGGCAGAGGGCCAGTTCGAGAGATAGAGAGGCAGAGAGGTAGGCAGAGAAACACAGAGAGAGATACACACACATACCACATATACACATTATATAGATATATAATATAGATATATAATATATACAAATAATGCATGTATACATATATATGTATATGCGTGTGTGTATGAGTGTGTCTATGTATATGAGTTTCCACTCCCTTTTTCAATACCTGTACTAGTCTGGAGTTTCTGAAGCCTATAGTTTCCCCCTCCCATAGCTCTCCCTTTCCCTGTATTATGTGTTTCCTCTGGTTTCATCATTCTTATCCTTGTGTCTATTCAGTGTCATCGTTTTTCTCCTCTTTTCTGCT
>CAUYQG010101484.1:0-15345 GCA_963574415.1 Tarsius wallacei
GTCTTTCCTTATGCTGGTAACACACTTTCTTGATACTTACTCTAGCTTTATAGTAAGTATGCATCCTCCAACCTTGCTCTTCTTTTTCAAGATTGTTTTAAGCCGGGCTCGGTGGCTCAGCCTGTAATCCCGCGCCTTGGGAGGCTGAGGTGAGTGGATTGCCTGAGCCCGCGGGTTCGAGACCCGCCTGGACAGGCGAAACCTCATCTCTACAATAAATCAAAAAAATTAGCCGGGCCTGGTAGTGTGTGCCTGTAGTTCCGGCTACTCGGAAGGCTGAGGTGGAAGGATCGCCGGAGCCCAGCAGGTCGAGGCTGCGGTGGCTGGAAGCGGCCACTGCACTCCAGTCTGGGCGACGGAGGGAGACGCCAACTCAATAAAAAAAAAAAAAAGATTGTTTTGGCTATTCTGGGTCCCTTGCATTTCCTTATGAATTTTAAGCTTAGCTTGTCAATGTCAGCAAAAAAAAAAAAAAAAGTGGGGGGGGATCTAGAATTTTATAGCACAACAAAAAATGCCAAACTTTGTAAAATATTTAAGAAGGTTTATTTTGAGCTAAATGTGAATGACCTAGGCCCATGGCACCATCCCAAAAGTGTATGAGAACATGTGCCTGAGGTGGTTGAATTTGTTTGGTTATATACATTTCAGAAAGACAGAAGTTACCAAAAAACACAAGTCAAAACATATGAGGTTTACAATGATTTGTCCCAGGCAGGTGAGGTATCTCCAAGCAGGGACTTACAGGTCATAGGTGGATTTAAAGATTTACTGATCGGTAATTAGTATCAAGAGTTAGGTTTTGCCTAAGGAATTTTGAAGTCAGAAAAGGAAATGTTGTGTTGAGATAAGAGGTGTTGCAATAAGGCAATTTCTTGATATGTAGATGAAGCCTCTTAGGTGGCAACCCTGAGAGAGAATAGATGGCAAGTGTCTAGCTCCTCTGTGGATCCCCAGGAAAGGGAGTCTACATGGATGCAAATTTCCGCAACAAATGACTTTGCAGAGTCATAAAATGTTTTTCATTTCCTTCTTTTTTTTTTTTTGAGTTGGAGTCTGACTCTGTCGCCCAGACTGGAGTGCAGTGGCCACTCCCGGCCACCGCAGCCTCGACCTGCTGGGCTCCGGCGATCCTTCTGCCTCAGTCTTCCAAGTAGCTGGAACTACAGGAGCGCGCTACCACGCCCAGCTAATTTTTGATTTATTGTAGAGATGAGGTCTTGCCAAGTTGCCCAGGCGGGCTCAGGCAATCCACTCACCTCAGCCTCCCAAGGCGCAGGATTACAGGCTGAGCCACCAAGCCCGGCTCATTTCCTTCTTTATCTGTTATGTGATGTGATGCCAGAATAAGATTGGAAAGTAAACCATGTTATATAGGGTTCATAGAAAACCCATTTGATAAACTCCTCAGATCCCTTAGTTAGGAATTTGTCAAGATAGGGGGGAAAAAAGTCAGAGTTTAGTCCTTGATAAGGGATCGTGTTGAATCTATAGCTCAGTTAGGGAGTGCTGCCATCTTAACAATATTTAGTCCTCCAATTCATGAACATGGGCTAGGTTCATTTATTTAGGTCTTCTTTAGTTTCTTTCAACAATATTTTGTAATTTTCAGTGTTCAAGTCTTATACTTCTTTAGTTAAATTTATTTCTATTATTTTTGTTTGATACTATCATAAGTGGAATTTTCTTAATTTTATTTTTGGATTGTTTTAATTGCGAGTGTAAAGAAATGCTATTGATTTTTGTATATCGCTCTTGTATTCTGCAACCTTGCTGAAGTTTTAATCATTTATTAGTGCATCCTGAGGACTTTCTATGTTCAAGACCATGTCCTCTGCAAACCAAGATAATTTGAGGAAAGGTCACATGAGATAGTGCACGTGTCTAGCTCACTAAATGACTAGATGACATCCTGGTTGGGTGCTACCTTCTCTCATGCCCCAAAAGCAAGGGCCCCACTTCACTGCAGAGTCAGCTGTCTATCTGCTTTTCCTTCTTGACTAGGCTTCTAAAAGATGAGCTGCCTGAATGCTGCCCCTGCCTGAACCAGCTCTCTGAGTACCTCCCTCAGCCCCATCATTGGTCAAGTCCCTTTTCTCAAGCGGAAAGCAATCCCAGTCCTGAAATGTACCCACCCCACATGGTATCCCCCAAAACAGAGAAAGAAGAAGGGAAGTGGAGGTTTTTACAATTCTGCATCCCTTCCTCCTAAGGCGGGACCTCCACTTGTGAGTTGTGGGGGGAGGAGCCTCTTTGAAAAGAAAACAGGGCAAGCTGTGGGGAGAGCAGCCCACCCGAGCACAACCATTCAAGCCACATTCTGAATGACTCCAAATACACAGAAATAAAAAGAACTGCGTGAATGCTAATTGTATACTAAATATTTTAATATCTAGAAATTCTGCACCCATACTTGTGACATACATAGCAGTTTCTAAAGGCCTAACGTGTTTCTATTGCTTGGCCTCAAGGACTGGGCCCTGCTGGAAGTTCATCGATAGAGACGGGGCTGAGCCATGCTGGGAGGGCTGTGCTCACTTCCTGACAGAGTCCACCTTGAACCAGATGGTTCTTCAGTTGGTCTGTAGGTTCGGGAACTTTTGAAGTGCACAGTCTCCTCTTAGTCCAGGCAAAGGTATCCCCTGGTTGCTCCCAGGGTGGGCCCAAGCCTTGGTGGGAACAGAGGCCTAGCTGCCTCTGAGAAGCAGACAGTTTCACCCAGCACCAGGCCAGGCTCTTCACCAAATTCTGCCCAGTTGCCTGGTGTCCTGTCCCTCCATGCAGAGGCTAGGGACTGGTTCGGTCCACTCCCAACACTGCCCTGATGTCAATGCCCACTTACTGCATCATGCTCCACCTTCCCAGTCACTCTATCAAGACAAGATAACAACACCTTCTCCATTGTACCTTTGAGAGTACAGGGCTGGCACCTGGCACACAGCAGGAGCTCTATGAGTGTCAGTCACTTCCCAGTCTCATTCCCTCAGGGGTTCGAGGTTCATTGGTTAGAAAAGGTTCAGAGGCCACTTCCTCTGAGTCAGGCACTGGGCCTGGCTCTTTTTGAGGAGTGTCTCATTCAGTCCGTGAGTCATGGGGCCACACCATCCTGCTCACTGGAGTTCATAGGTAAGTTTGGGCCCCTTGGGAACACTGAGCATTGTAACCAGGGAGATAACATGGGGGTATTGGGAAGCCTCCAGGCAGAAGAATCTCCCCCAACCCTAAGGCTGCCTATTGATGCCAAGCGCTGGCCAATCCCAGAGGGTACACGGCTGCATGTCCTTAGACAAAGCCTAACCCTTGCTACTGAACCTCCCCCACTGCAGGTGATCATACCAGCTGAGCACCAACGAAACAGGACTGCTCAGAAATGTTATCTCCACACTGAAAAAATAACAACACAATTGTGAGCAGAGCCTGCTGATAGAAGGGCTGGCAGCATTTCGGAGATGCATGGCTCTTAGTTGGTTTTATGGCACATTTGCATTTAAATAGATTCTTTAATTCTTTTTCAGAAATCACAATAATAGAGCCTCAAGAGTGCTGACTAACAGGGCGGTGTGTTCTTAATTTTCGCTTTAATCTTAACACTGATACACAGTCTTATCATTGCCAGTTCCAATGACATTTGCAAATGCAAGATTTAAATTCTTTTTTTGGTTTTTGTTCTTTTTGGTTAAAAATCAGATAGCCCCTGAACCTGCAAACAGGAAATGTGCTTTTCTCCTGGGCTGGCCTAGCTGTCCCAGTCTCTGGGCTCTCCTTAGAATTAGCTTCTCTTACTGGGAACAAGGTTTCCCAAGAGTAGAGCAGTCCAGTATTTCATAGGAGACCTCTGTGGGTAAGTGCTCCCTGGACCAGGTCAGAACCTGTCCTTGGGGCCATCTAGGAGTGTGCCAGGACTAGCTTGTGCCACCTCTCAAGGAATATTTTTGTTTTGTTGTTGTTGTTGTTGCTGTTGTTGTTTTTAAGAGACAGGGACTCACTCTGTCACCCAGGCTGGAGTACTATGGCATGATAATGGCTTACTGTAGCCTCTAACTCCTGGGCTCAAGAGATCCTCCTGCCTCAGCCTCCTAAGTAGCTGGGACTACAAGCATACACAAATGACACTCAACTAATTTGTTTTTTTTGTGTGTTTTTTTTTTTTTTTTTGGAAACAGGGTCTCCCTGTGTTGCTCAGGCTGGTCTTGAACTCCTGGGCTTAAACAATCCTTTTACCTCAGCCTTCCAAATTACTGGAATTTCAGATGTGCGTCATCACTTTTTTTTATTATTAAATTTGCAGGAATGTTGCAAGTCAGTTCTTCAACAGTCATTATTAAAAATTAAATGATATGAACCTACAAGTAAGTAAATTTCATTAAAAGTGAAGGTAAAAATACAACTGTGTGTGCCATTTATTGTGACTGGTAGAAGGACTGAGTGATGGTGTCAGTGAGGTTATGTTGGTGACTTGAAATCAGTCACAGTGGGGGTATTTACAAACCAGTCCCCCATATTTTATTTTAAAAAAACCAACAACAACAGTTGTTAACCAGCACATTAACTTCTAACTTCTAGCATGACACAGAGTCATTACAGACCTTCTTTACCAAAAACAGCATAGCAAGTCTTGATTTACACCTCTCTGTGTCTCCCCTCTCCCTGTCCCCACCAATCCCATGAATGTATTATCTGTCAACCCTGGTCTGGGTGGTGTAGGGGAGAGAAAAAAAATCCTTCCTGTTATCCTTCTAAGTTTTTTAATTTATGAATTAAGTGAACATAAACCAGATTAATAGAAGAAAAGCAATTTTAGTTATGTATATATGCATGGGGGGCCCGCAAAAATATGAGACTCCAAGAAGGGCCAGATGATTGAGGTTTGTACAGCATTCTGAGCTACAGGAAGGAAGGAACAGAGGTTTTATAGCCAAGTATCTCAGCCTTAAAATGTACTTTAAAGTTTTTTCCTCTCTATTAATCTTAAATCTTGAAACACATTTTAGATACTTCTTTTCACCATGTACTCTTATATGACCTTATGCATATTTAAAAATCCCAGGGACTAATCTTAAAACAGCCCGACGGTGGGGCCCTCCCACTTGGGGGAAGTCACAAAATGGTTAACCCATAACTGTAGCTGAGATAACACCAATCAGACCTCTGGGAGGACACACCCTGTGCCATGCCAGCATGTTTTCCCATACAAAGTTTCCCTTTCTAGACCCTTGCACTTGGCCTAAAAAGCAGAAACAATTTCTTTGAGGCATGAGCCTGGTCATTTCTCCATCTGTCAGCTTTTTGGAATAAAATCACCTTCCTTTCATTATATCTCATGCTCGTTCATTTTAGTGGTCGAGCTTGTATTGGTTACAGTTTGGGGCTTCTGGGGAGTAGTGTAGACAAATTGTAGAAGAGCAAGAGGAGGCAATGTGTGGTGAGTAAAGGTTGCCTTGTTGTGCAGATAAAAGTCTCTCGGTTAGCCAGGAGTGGTGGCACACCTGTAGTCCCAGTTACTCCGGAGAGGAGAGCTACTTGGCCGAGGAGAAAGGATTGCTTGAACCCAGGAGGTTGAGGCTGCATGAGCCATGATCATGCCATTGCACTCCAACCTGAGAAACACAATGAGACCTCAACTCAAAAAAAAATTGTAATTTGTATTTGCTTTCAACATTTTTATAATGTCTACTAATTTTTTCATGCTGTAAGAGAATAGATTTGAGCCTATAATTTTATTTGCTGTATAATTGAATGAATATGACTTTTTTTCCTACATTGTTCACTGTTTAGATTCATTTCAGGTATTTGCTGTTAAATAGCATGATAAACTTGTTCATTGGGAAAAAAAGTCTGATAAAAGTTGTTTCAGAGTTGCTCTCTTCCTGGTACCTTGACTAATGTAAATTTCCTTTACAGACATAAATTTCCTTCACAAATGGTAAAATGCTTTATTTTAGGCAGTTGAGGGGGAGATAAAGATCTTTTCTTGCACTGGCTGGTTCCCAATTTCTTTTCGCTCAAAATAATCAATATGCCAAAATGGCATATTTTGGAGTGATATGTTCTGGCCTCCAACAGCATCTGGCTGACTCCTAGGGGGCAGCACTGAGCACTGCAGAGGTTTTGCTGGTGCCAAAGGACTGCACTGAATGAAATCACGGCTAGAGGGCCCCCTATAATGCTTGCACACCCCCTCCCTCTCTGGCCCTTAGAAAACTCCCGAAAAGGATCTCTACCTCATCCTCTCCTTTAGCCTCTGGCTCAGCAAGTCTCATCCTGAGGACATCTAAGGTCCCCACCTTGCACCTGAATGATGGGAGCCACCTTCACTGATTTCTCAGCCTCCAGCCTCCTCCCAACCTGCTGGATCTTCACCTCATTCTCCTCTGGGACCTACACTGGCTCTCTACTGCTGCCACAGCCATTGCCAGTTTCCCACTGTGGCTCTCAGGGCCTGCCTTAACCTTGCAGTCCAGTCACTCTCTAGAATGAGGCTCTGAGAGGGGGATAGGGAACAGCATCTTTGTTCATGTTTGTTGGCTGAAAAAAAGGGGGGGGTGTTGCCCATTCTGTCATGGCTAAGGTAAAGCATCCTTTTGTCAAAAAGAATCATTGAAATGGCCCGCCAAGTCAAGCTTCCCAACCTCATGAAATCTCACCCTGCAAGGATCTGTTCTGCTACTGCTCTGGCCTCCTCCTGACTACCTTTATACAGCCAGTCCCTGCTTCAGGACCCACATGAAGATCATCAGCACCTCCAATCCTTTGTCCCTCTAAAAACAAAGGGTCCAACATACACATGTAATGGGATATTTGTTTTTTGCTTTGTTTGTTTGTGGATTTTTTTGAGTCAGAGTCTCACTGTCACCAGGCTGGAGTGCAGTGGCACACTCACAGCCACCGCAGCCTTGACCTGCTGAGCTCAGACAATCCTTCTACCTCAGCCTTCCAAGAAGCTGGAACCATAGGCAAGTGCCACCATGTCTGGCTAATTTTTTGACTTATTGTAGAGGCAAGGTCTCGCCAAGCTGCCCAGGCTGGTCTCAAACCCCTTGGCTCAGACAATCCTCTCACCTCCAGCTCCCAAAGTGCTGGGATTGCAGGCATGAGCCACCACACCCAAGACGTAATGGGATATTTGAAAGGCAGTTGGGCAGAGACACCACATTGCCCAAGCTGCTGTGCTCCGGGGGAGGTGTATGCTCATGAGGAAGGACCTTTCCAAATTCCTGTTATTTTTCCATCCCTCATTCTAATCCAGGGAATAAAGGGCTAAACGTTGAGATGGGCAGGAGGAGAACAGAAGGGGGCCTCAGCAGGGTACATGACATGCTGGATCCATGTTTCGGTGTTTTGGGGGTATGATGTCTGCCTGGAAAATATATAGGTCAAGGAGCTGACTGGTCCACGGCTTCCACTACAAGCAGGGTAGGTGTGTGATGGCACCCTTGCCCCCAGATTCTGTCAGGGAAGAGGGGGCAGGATTAAGAAGAGTCTAGAAGATCAGGGAAGGCATTCTGAGCAAAAGGAGTGGAGCCCAGTGCCAAGGCTGCAGTAGAGATGACATGTTTTAGCCCCAAGGGCCCCAGTAGCCTGGCTGAAGCACAGAGGAGTCTTGCAAGCCATTGTGAGAGGCCTTGGAGAAGGCACTGGGACCACGTTGGAGCCCGACCTCCCCAACCACTTTCTCCTGCTCCATCTTCTGTGCCAGCTTCCTCCCAACTCTAGTGCCTGGGAAGAGTTCCCCAGGGCCTCCTCCACCTCTCTGCGTCTCCTCACCCCTATAGGTTTTAATGCCCCCATGCTGTTGTTATTGATGTAAGCTTGGCCATTTGTCACCCAAAGCTAAACTTGAGAGATGAGAGACAGTAGAAGGAAAGTGACTTTATTCCAAAAGCTGGAAGGAGGGAAATGGCCAGGCTCACACCTCAAAGAAACCATTTCAGATTTTTAGGCTGAGTTTAGAAAGGGATACTTGGTAGGGAAACATGCTGCCATGGTGCAGTGTGTGTCTTAGTGGCTCATCTGGGAGGTCTGGCTAGTGTTACTTCAGGTGCAGTCAGATTATGGACCAATGGTCTGTGACTGCCCCCAGCAAGAGTGTCCCAGGGTTAGGCTGTTTTAAGATTAGCCCCTGGGATTTCTAAGCAAGAATAAGGTCAGATAAGCATCCATGGTGGAAAGAAGTTTCTAAAATATGTTAGGGGGGGAGCGGGGAGAAACTAAAATACATTTTAAGGCTGAGATGCTCAGCTACCCTGTGACAGCTCTCGGTTCATACACCATGTCCGGACGCCTCCCCCTATGGCTCCGCCTCCTGGTATCTCTATGTGAATGTTTAATCAATGTTTCAATCCCAGCAAATCCAACTTTACACTAGTGATTTCGCCCTCAAAACCTGTTCTTGACTGGACACAATGGCCCACATCTGTAATCTCACCACTTTGGGAGGCTGAGGCAGGAGGATCACTTGAGCCCAGGAGTTCAAGACCAGCCTGGACAACATAGTGAGACCTCATCTCTACAAAATATTTTGTATTATTAGCCAGGCATGGTGACACGCACCTGTGGTTCCAACTACTTGCGAGGCTGAGAGTGGAGGATCAGGAAGTTGAGGCTGCAGTGAGCCATGAACATACCACTGCTCTCCAGCCTGGAAACAGAGGCCTGACTCAAAATAAAATAAAACCCTTCTTCCATGTTCCTCATCACAGTGAATAACATTCCCATCCTCCCAGCCAGAGGTCAGGGAGGCATCCTTGAATCTCCTCTGTCCACGCCCAATCTATCGCCACATCTGGCTGACTCTACTTCAAATGGTCGCTTAGAGCTAATCATTTTTTGCCATCCCCAGCCCACCCCCACCCCCACATGCAAACAGCCACCAACATCTCTTGTCCAGATGCCTGGTCTCTACCTTCCCATGTCCTCAGTTCCTAGTGATTTATTCTCTACAGAGCAGCCAGCGTGATTTTCCTGAAAATGTAAATCAAGACATATCACTCCATGGCTTAAACCAAGAGTGTCTAGCCTTTTGGCTTCCCTGGGCTACATGGAATAAAAAGGAATTATCTTGGGCCACACATAAATTATACAATATAGTTAGTGTATTTACATAATAAGACTTCTATTATTTTTATTATAAAGTTAAGGAAAATGAGAACAACACAGAACTCATGGAAATTAGTCTTGTTTTTATAAATCGGATCTATCAATGTCTGGTTTGATGGAAGTGATTGCAATTCTTAGTGAGTCCTCAAGGTGCTCGTCAGAAATGCTTGTTTAAATTTTGCTCTTCATGTGCTTTATAATTGAAAACAGCTGCTCACAAATGTATGTGCTACCAAAAAGCAATGTCATGAATAAGGCGTGATTGTGAACTTCAAAAATGGAACCACACATGGAATCATGAAGAAAATATACGCTAAAAAACACATGATGTTAGAAGATTTTGTGAGGCTGCATCAATAGCTGTCCTGGGCTTCAGGCAGCCCATGGGCCATGGGATGGACGTGCCTGACTTAAACCCTTCAATGACTTCCCATGACACCCAGATTTAAAGCAGCAGCTCTTCATCTGGCCTAGAAGGCCTTGTGGTCTGGTTCCTTCCCACGCTCCAGTCTTATGAGTATCCTCCTTCCTCCTCCACACATCCCTGAGGGCAGAATGTCTCTGTCCTCCTATGTCCTCACCAAAGCACATCTCTCCTGATGGGGGTGGGGTGGGAGGGTGGCTGGGTTCTACACACACTGATCTTCCCATTTTCCTCCATGTCTCTCCTTCAGGGGCCTGCTGAAATGTCTCTTCCTTGGAGACACTTTCCCTGACACCCCCTCTCCATGGAGATTTTTCCTTCTGTCCCACCCTTAGTCACCATTACATCATTCCGTTTTCTTCTTATCACTTTGTATTTTGCATCCTTGTCGTCCATTCACACATGGACCCCATAGATAGTACTGGGAACTGTCCGAGGTGCTGGAGATGCCACAAGGGCCGCACAGATCTTGTCTCTTGCGTGGCTAACTCTCAGCTCCGTCCTGTGCACTCTGTGGCCCACAGGCTGGCACAGAGGATGGGTGCAACAAATATTGTTAAAATAACTTGTTTCATTAATGGATTTATGTAGGGAATAGGCTTGAACTGATTAAAACAGTGTCATTGCTGTAAAGTCATGGAGCATTTGCAAATCAAATAAACCAACTGGAATATACCAGAAGGCATTTTGGAGCCCTCAGCAAATCCTTTTTTAGAGCAAAGAATCCTTTTGTAATGGAAATGATCCCCTCACTTCCTCCTCACTCTCTGTTGTTCTTGATCCGGAGCTTTTTCCTTGGGTTCATGAACCCTCTAAAATTATATGCAAAATGTGCGTGCACATGCATTCTGTATGCTTTTATGAGGCATTCATATCTTCCATTAGAATCTTGAAGGGGCCCATTACTCCAAAAAGGTCAGAAGACATGGCTTTGACTTGTGCTTTTTTTCCAGGGCTGTTTTGATTGTGCCCTTTCCTGGTGAGTCAAATACACTGATAATTGTCTATTTTTAGAAAACAGCTCTTTAATAACCACAGAATTCCATCTAGCCATCATTAAATGAATTACCAGGCCCATACACTCAGCGAAAACTCTCATCTAGGAAACATAACAGTACTTTCTGATACTAAGATGGAAAAATATCTTTTCACTCGACTTCAAAGAGACTGTAAGCAACAAGTCTTACACAAATATGAAAAGCAAGATATGAGGCTCAAAAGCAGGAGAGCCCTTGGAAATTTCCCGTTAAAGAAAAAAGAACATTCTCAGTTTCAAGCTGCCATTGGGTCTCAAAGCAAACTTTATTCAAAGATGAAGGATTTCTTCCCCCAAGATTAACATTGTGGAGGATTTTTTAGAAGTTACAGTCCCTTAAGCAGCATTTCTTGGGGAAAAAACCCTGAGCTCCAGCTCCTTGAGTCTAAGAGAAAAATCCCACCCCACCCCCCAGCCTCCATTCTGCCAACAACCCTGGTGCCTCAGATGAAGTAACCTTCATCTTCTGTCCTCTCCCTTGAGTCAAAGGTCCACTCTGGCCACACCAGACAGCCCCCCACTCAAGCAGTGGTGCCCCTGCAACTAGTCACCTTCCCCAGTTGGGATTCCTCAGCCCAGGAATCTGCCCCAGACTCCGCCTTAGGGAGCTTCCTAAGAAGGGAAGTGGTTGCCACTTCCTCTTCTGTGTGCCCTCTGCCCTGTGTGCCCCTTCAAGGACTTACCCCGTGGTGACATTCCTTTTGTGAACCCATCTGTCCACTCCTCTTCTGGCCACCCCACCCCATTCCATACCCTAGTTTCTGGGGTGGGGACAGGAAGCATAGGTAAGGTCAGAGGGGAGGAGCCAGGAGCCTATACTGGATCAGGTCAAACCATCTCCCTTCTCCCACCGAGGACCAAATCTGACCCCACAGCCCCAACTGCATTTTTTTTGAGTTGGGGTCTCTGTTGCCAAGGCTGGAGTGCAGTGGCATGATCACAGCCCACAGCAGCCTCCACCTCCTGGGTTCAGTTATCTTTCTGCCTCAGCCTGCTGAGGAGTTTGGACTACTAGTGCATGCCACCATACCCAGCTAATTTTTTTATTTTTTGTAGAAATGAGGTCTCACTATGTTACCTAGGCTGGTCTTGAACTCCTGGGCTCAAACAATCCTCCTGCCTCGGCCTCGCAGAGTGCTGGGATTACAGAATTGAGCCACTGTACCCCACCGTCTGTGTTTTGACCCCCAGAATACCCCACCCAAGCTGTACTGTGAGATGATTCCTGGGGTATGGAAGGAAAGTCATCCGCATACATCACGGGGTGACTGAAAGGTCAGGAACGAGAAGAAGCCAGAAGAGGGGAGCATCATTTACAATTGAGCTTGGGGCTGTCCTCTTGCCTCTCTGTTGTATGATGCTTGATGAAGTTTATGACATTTTCCAGGAGTCTACAAATGTTGACAACTTCCTCATAGAACCCAATATGCAGTCAATAGTCACCTTTCCCTGGCAGGTTTAGTGGTTCATGCCTGTAGTCCCAGAGTTTTAGGAGGCTGAGGCAGGATGATTGCTTGAGGCCAGGAGTATGAATCCAGCCTGGACAACATAGTGAGAACCCCTTTCTACAAAACAAAAATTTGAAAATTCGCTGGGTATGGTGGTGTGAGCCTGAAGTCCTAGCTACTCAGGAGGCTGAGGTGGGAGGATCACTTGAGCCTAGGAGTCTGAGGCTACAGTGAGCTATGATCAAGTCACTGCACTGCAGCCTAGGCAACAGAGTGAGGACTTTGTCTCTAAAAATAAAAAAGGCCAGGCACATTGGCTCACACCTGTAATCTCATCAATTTGGGAGGCTAGGCAGGAGGATTACTTGAGCCCAGGAGTTCAAGACTAGACTGCGCAACATAGTGAGACCTCATCTCTACCAAAAAAAAAAAAAAAATTAGCAGTCATGGTGGCATGCACATGTAATCCCAGCTACTCGAGAGACTGTGGAAAGATTGCCTGAGCCCGGGAGGTTGAGGCTGCAGTGAGCTATGATCGTGCCACTGCACTCAACCTGGGTGACCGAATGAGACTCTGACACAATAAACAAACTAACTAACTAACTAACTAAAAATTCACCTTTCCCTGACTGTTTCATAAATGGTTATGACTTTATGGTTTGTTGAAATCAGGATCCAAGTAAGGTCTACACTTTGCTATGAGTCATTAAATCTTGCAAGTCTCTTCTTGTTGTGGTTACCTTTCCCATATGAATCTCTCGAACATCCCCGCATGAATGGTTCTTCCTTATAATGGACTTATAATGCTTATTTTCTCTACATAATGTGTTTGTTGGAGAACATGCTTCACCTGCAGACATTTTTTCATTTCTTGCCATTGCCTCTGCTTCCTCTGAGATTCTCGCTCTTTCTTGCTCTGTGTCTTTTTTCAAATGTCTGGTGGGGCCTGGCTGCCTGCTCAGTTAGCTGGAGGATGAGAGAGCTTTTCCTGGGCTGGCTGTTTCCCCAGCAGGGGACTGTTTAATCCCTGCTGAGGAGACTATGTCTGCCTAGCAGATTTTCTCTGGGACAAGTGGGGGAGGGGCCTGGGGGGTCTGGCTGTTATGCCATCATTCATTCAATCCCCCTGTGCTGGAGAGATACCCCTTCTTCAGTGTGCCCACTGCTCCCTGGGTCTCAGTCCCCCAGGTTGTATCTCTCCAGAGTCCCTTCCTGGATAACTGGGAGTGGGGATCTGGGACCTGCTGGTGTTTACCTGCCAAAGCCCACCAGGAGCACACTTGTGGTCAGACAGAGTTGGGTTTACTGCCTGGCTGCAAGGAGGGACACTACCGCCATGGAGAACTAGTCAGAGGACCTTGGGAAAGCCTTGGAACCAGGCAGGAGTTCTCGGAATTGGGGGCTGGGGAATGCGGAGCTGTCCTGCGATAACCCCACAAATCTCGTCTAGGAGTTGGGAGCAGTAACCAGGAAAGGGAGTGCACTGGCCACTGTCCAGGACTGGCCAGTGTTCTTGCTTTCAAGGATGCTCAGGCGTGGTGGTGGGGTGCTCTTGTTTTCATCTTCACCTGTCTCAGTCACAGAGCGTCCTTGTCTGATATGGGTGTTCTGAGAAATTGTCTTTTGTTCCAGAGGGATTCTCAGTCTTTTCTCTCTGTTCCAGACACACCTGTGTTTCCAGCACCCAAGGCCTCAGGCGCTGAGGCCTCCCCAACTGGCTGGCATAGTCAGCCCTCAGCCCCCAGCCTCCTCTGGTTTGCGAGGTCACAGGGCTTCCACCTTTTTGTTGCCTTCCCCTCTGCTAGGGTCTCTTTGCCTAATCTCTCCACCTTTTGGCCTTCTGCCTTTTTGTTGTTGTTGTTCCTTTACTGCCATTTTAGAGGACTTTGGGGAGAGAGCAGAGGCCGGTGGCTGCTCCCCCTCCACCTGTTTATTAGAAGTCCTTTTGTGCCTTCAACTCGGCCTGACTTCTTGGCCAACTCCCCCATGAAGTCCTCCTGTTCTTTGCAAGGGGATTCCTGATTCTCGTAGTCAGCAGATCTCCTCTTTGATAAAATGGGGGAGGCTGACACTGGGATGAGAAAAGCCCCAATTCCCTTATTTAATGGTAGCCGTATTTTTCTGCAGGCTTTTTACTTCCGTCATCTGCCTTCACCAGAGACCATGTCATCCCAGGGAGTCTCAGAGATTCATTTGTTTTCCAAAGTGGATTTTCCTTGGCTGAGTAACTTGGTTCTTTTATATTTGGAGCAGGAGAAAGATTTGCTTCTTACGAACTGTCAAGATAGCAAACGGACACTTTGATAAGAGTCTTACCTCTCATCTGTAAAATGCAGTATTTGTAATTAGCTGGGTGGACAGATACTTGTCTTCTTTTTGGAGGTATACATTATTAAAGGCCACAAGGGGGAAATGTCCATTTAATGCAATGACAGGCTTGTACCATCTGTCTCGGCGATGGGGCTCTGCTCGGTTGTCTTCTGCAGAGAAATAATGGTGACATTACAAAAGAATCATCACCAGGATGTGATCCCAGGGAGCCAAGACTGCTTCACCATCATCATAATTATATATTCCCAGTAATGCGTCAAAGGTGGAGGAAATGTGTTGATATCCTGCAAGCAGTGGGGTTGGGAAGACCGACTCCCGTTCTGCAAATCCCTCAGTGTTTACTGAGGATCATGACAGACTCACTGGGGGAGTGGGGGAGGCGGGTTCAGGAGCTGCATGGAATGATCTGTGGCGAAATTCACTTAAGACATCTTTTATTTTTTATTTATTTTGTCTTATTTTTAAGCAGTATTTATTGAAATGAAAGAAAAGCTCCCACAGTGGGAGGGGACCCAAGGGAGTTGCCCACTTATGACATCTTTTTAAAAGTCCAGTTCCTAGCCCGGCTCAGTGGCTCAGCCTGTAATCCCAGCGCTTTGGGAGGCTGAGGTGAGTGGATTGCCTGAGCCCGTGGTTCGAGACCCGCCTGGGCAACTTGGCGAGACCTCATCTCTACAATAAATCAAAAAATTAGCCAGGCGTGGTAGCGCGCAACTGTAGTTCCAGCTACTTGGAAGGCTGAGGCGGAAGGATCGCTGGAGCCCAGCAGGTCGAGGCTGCAGTGGCCACTCCCGGTCTGGGTGACAGAGTGAGACTCCAACTCAAAAAAAAAAAAAAAAAAAGAAAGAATAGAACAATTGGCCACGTGTAGTGGCTCACATCTGTAATCCTAGCACTTTGGGAAGCCAAGGTGAGAGGACTGCCTGAGCCCAGGGGTTCAAGACCAGCCTGAACAACTTGGTGAAACCTCATCTCTACAATAAATCAAGAAAAATTAGCTGGTAGTGCAC
>CAUYQG010101486.1:0-13567 GCA_963574415.1 Tarsius wallacei
GACAGGTTTAATTCCTTGGAACGGATACTCTCTACTTTAGTGAGTCTTTGGTTTGGGGTATGGGGACCTCTATCAACTAAAGATTAGGGGAAGTGTGTGGGTGGAGGCTGTAACTAATACTCGCTTCTTGACACTTAGGACGGAGATTTATAATCTAGTTTCGTGAGAATAGGTGCAAAAGTATCTTGTTGGCATATAAGTAGTTGGTGATGAAACTTTGTTAATTAAACATATATTTTTGTTATCATCTCCATTTTTGATTGCTTCACTATCAAGAAAAATATCTTTAGAATGCAACTCGAACGTCTTATATTTGCACTACTGTGAAAATACATCATGTATATTATAAAACATACAGAAATAGAAATGTCTGTGTAGAATTGCCTTCGCTGCAGTGACAACACTGAGTTCCCATTGTTCATCACAATGAAGTTTGTTTCTTGTTCACATTAGAGTCCATTGTGGGTTGTGCTTTTGCAGGTTATTTTTTTCTCACCGTAATGCTAGAACGAGTTTGCCTTATAATGTTGCCACATGTGACTTTCAAAGTCACTTGAGAAAAGGGAAGTAAAAGCTAAAAGCTTGCACACGGAGTTTTGAGAGCCAGGCTCAGAAGTGGGGTGCACCTCTTCAACTAGTGTTTCCTTAGCCAGAATTCAGTCAAATGACCCAGATCTTATGGCAAATGGGGCTGAGGAATCAACTCTTATGTGTCCAGGAAGAAGAAATGATGAGGTGAGCACCACCATTTTGAAAGCATTTATTATTATTATATTATTAACATAGCTTATTAACAGCATGAGCAAAGCAAATTAATAAGCTTGCTATTATGAAAAAAATGGTTTAACATACTGTATTACAGAAATTCAGAGGTCTGGTTGTAAAACCAATTTATTTCAAAACTGGTTTTAAAGGCTATGGTGGCTGAAAACATTACCTCACAAAGCTGTGTAGATTCAAATGGAAGAAGAGAATTTGAAAGCTATGCTTTTGTCCGGTCGAGGAGTGCATTTTAGTTTCTGGTCATGTTGTTGGTTGTTACTGCCTGTAGGCATTTTTCCGCGGCAGGAAAAATAAGTGTTTCTTGAATTGCGATTGTGCAATCTCAAATGTGGTTCCCAAGCCCTCATTTTACCTAGAAGGAAATGTTGCAAAGTCCTTGGCTAACCCTATATCTTAAAGCAATTGTTAGAGAAATTGAAGAACGCCATCCTGGTCACAATGGCATCGTGCCGTTACTGACTTACACGCTATCAAGGCACAACATGCCCTTAGGAGGAGGTCCGTACTATTTAGAAGAGACATTAAATCCACAGTTTGAATCGTCTCCCTAACGATTTCAAGTGTTCTCAGGTCAACACTTTGTTTTTCCTGTGCAGCCTGGCTGATGAAGACTTGTTCTAGTAAAAGACCTAGCTGGCTTCTCCATCTTCTCGGTTTTGTTGCGCTTGTATTGTTGACGTTATCTTCAATCCGAAATTCCTTCATATAAATATTTTAAGCAGCTTACTCATTTTATTGTCATCAAATTGTTTAAAATACATGATATGATTTATCAGTTCACTTAAGTGTGTACAAGTAAACTACAAATTATTGCAAAACACTGAAAGAGAGAAGAATGAGTGAAAATTCCACTGCCAATTTCTGGACATTTGAGGGATCTCACTCTTCCCTCCGGACATTGAGTGAAGAGTATGTGACCACCGGATATGTGGCCTGGATGAGGCCTCCCATGTCTGTCTACATTCTAAATATTTGTAAAATAATTGGCTCATATTTACAAAAAAACTCAAGCAGAAGTTCTAATATTTCTTTCTTGGGTTCAATGGGGCATCTTAGATACCTTCACAGTGCCTGCTCCCTGCAGGTGAGGACTCGGCTTGAGAACCAGCAGATGGACAAGTCTCCAGAACAGTGACAGTTGTTACAATGGATTCATCCCAAAAGCTTTAGGTAGAAGAGCTTGTAAAAAAACCTGTTTGTTGTTACCGACATGTACCTTTTAGTTTCCCAACTTAGTTTCATTTTCACTTTCTTGAGTATCACTTTCTCAAGTCCTTAATCCGGCCCTGAATACTAGCCTAGGTGAATTATTCATTTTAGGAAAAGTTTGGAGAAGGGACAGGAGGTACAAGGGACGGAGCTGGGGGTGTCGGCCAAGAGGCTGTTTTCTGCCCAGGCATCAAGATCAAGGCCACTTCGGCTTTTGACTGCCTTTCACTGGCACATTTCGTAAAACACCAGTGAGGTCCTGTGTCTCACTGTTTGCCCAGTTGATGTTAAAAAAAATAAAAGAGTGACCATTATTCATGTACACAGTGAATTTCCTACAGTTGATCTGAATGTTACAATACTTTGCATGAAATTGTATGGTATCTATTAAATATATTGTAGTTATTATGCCTGGGGGCTCTGAAGTTAGAATTTCTAGGTCTGAATAGTGGCTTTCCAATGGGATGTGTGCACACGTCTTATAATTTATTTAATGTTTTTAAGACTCAATTTTTCCAGCTCATAAATTTGTTTTGAGGATTAAAACACAAGTTTGAGCACAATGGCTGACACACAATGTATATTCAACATATTACTTTTATTATTACTACTAGTATATATGACTAGTACTACCTAATAGTATAGGAAGAATATATCATATATACATGTGTGTGCATTCACAAATGTCATTTCACTCAAGTTATTAAATTTCTTGATTCTTTCTTAGAACATTCACACTGAAATGCCCTGCCTAACCGAAAAAATTAAGAGTATGAATGTCAGCATGTGGGTATCATTTAAACTCTTGGAAGGGTCTGCTAAGATCTTGGACTGTTTTACTTTTTCAGCAACATTGTTCATTTATGTACTTTTACATATTTATTTAGTTTACTTTTTTGCTATAATATTCTAGTATGTCTTGTTCAGTGATGCATTGATAAGACATTTCTGGAGTTTAGTGTAGAATACACGAAATACATAAGAACAAAAAAAAGTTCTCTTTGTATCACCGTCTGGCCTATGACTCACGGTCAATCACGAAGCCAACAAAAATAGAGAAACATAAGCAAAGGACTGAATCTGTATTTGGACTTTCGCATTCTGGGTGGGTCGTGAGGCTTTGCACTCTTCTAGGTTAAATTACTTACTGTGCTCTTTCCCCATGTTCCCACATTTCTTAGGATAGAAAGGGCTTGGTGCATATCAGCTCCAAGTGTGTTTATGATGATTAATTCAGATGAGAAAGCACCTCCCATATGACCGTGTCTGGGCCAAGTGGTGGGACATAGAACAAGGAACCAAATGCCAAGTCTGTCTTTCAAAAAAAGCCAAAACTGCAGTTGTGGAAGGAGGAAGGGCAGTGGGGGAGAGAGAAGGAGGGAAAGAAGGGAAGATGACAGGAGGGAGAGAGAGAGGAGGAAGAAAGGACCCGTGGGACGGCCAGGGAGATAAGAGCTGTGGCAGAGAGCAAACACACTGCAGCAGAAGAGGAGGAGACAGGAGACCAACAGCTTGGATCTTTCAAAGAAGGCAGGAGTCCTTTCTTGAACCTACCTATAGAATAGTTGTCAATTTTGAAACAGTAGAGGGATGTACATGTTCTCCAGCCCGCATTCCTCTTGTTTTTATTTATTTATTTACTTATTTTTTGTGTTGGCGTCTCACTCCGTCGCCCAGACTGGAGTGCAGCGGCCGCTCCCGGCCACCGCAGCCTCGACCCGCTGGGCTCTGGCGATCCTTCCACCTCCGCCTTCCGAGTAGCCAGAACTACAGGCGCGCGCTACCACGCCCGGCTAATTTTTTCTTTTTTTGATTACTGTAGAGATGAGGTCTCGCCAAGTTTCCCAGGCGGGTCTCGAACCCGTGGGCTCAGGCCATCCACTCACCTCAGCCTCCCAAGGCGCGGGATGACAGGCTGAGCCACCGAGCCCGAATTGAATTCACTTTTTAACTCCTGAGAGGTGTTGCTACAAATGGAGAGTGGATTAGCTGGGTTCAAGGTGTGCCTCCTTGCTCATCATAAGCCCGCTAGGTTATGTGCACGGTACTGATCAGCTTCGTCCCATCTCCCTGGCCCTTCCAACTAAGGTGGGTGTGGGGACAGAGGTGGGAGCTGGCCCGGGACCGAAAGCACCTAAGGGAGCTGTCCTGGTAGCAGGTGGGAGGTGCCTTGAGAAGGGTGCAACCATGAAAGACTCTGGCCATGGCTGCCTTGGGAACGCAGGCGACAGGTCACTAAGGCATGTGTTCGTGTCACTGTTCTGCAGATGAGGACACTGAGTTACAGTGAGGCAGTGCACTGCTCAGGGCCATATGAGCAGGGAGTCTGGAGCTGTGATTCAGGCCAGATCTATCCGGTTTCTACCTCTAGCATCGCCTTGCAGTAATTAGAAACCTCTCAACACCGGAAAGACTTCTCGGACATTGAATTGTAAGCGACTCTTTTTTTTCTATGCAATCTGTTCTCGTGTAGATGCTAGTTTACTGTGGATCGGCTATTAGAGACGAGCAATAGCTGTAAGAAATCTGAACCAGGAGTCCGTCCGTCAGAAAGGCAGGCACAGAACCTCCTAACTTAATGGGAAGTCAGCGTCCCTTAGGTCCAGCCTCCTTAATCAACTGATGGAGTCCACAGAGGTAAAGTAGTTCATTTTGGTTCTTGGATGCCTTATCACAAAGCTGGTATAAGAATCTGGACCTTCTGATACCTAAGCCGCCAACTTGTCAGCACGTATTCTTCACTCTGTCTTTGTCTGGTAGCTGCAGCAGCAGAATTAAGACGACAGACGATATTTCCGTCCTAAGCATTGCCTTGGCTAAATAGGTCTGTGCATCCAGGAGCTAGTAAGACTCTCTGCCGCAGAATCACCCTCACCCTGCGTCAACAACTGTCTAGGAACAACGTGTACGTGGACATTTTTCCAGTTTTCCAAAGCACCCGTATGGTATTGCACACCACTCCATGGCTTTGATTGTTGTAGGTGGACACAGGGAAGTGTAATATATCGCTTAGAGCAAAACGTTTGTCACCACAACACCGGGACTGGAGTCTTGGTCGGCCCCTCGCGAGCTATGTGACCTTGGGCAAGTACTGTCCCTGTGCCTCTGTTTTCTCACACCTCACACGTCACAGCGTTGCCAAATAATACGTGGAAAATATGTTGTGTGTATCACAAGTCCATTCTTGTTCATGGCTGCGTGATAACACATTATATTCATCCATTATATTCATCAACCAATGGATCAGCACTTAGGCTGTTTTGAGTTTGGGGCTATGAGAATTAAGGTTGCTATGAACACCTTTGAACAAGCATTTTGTGAAAATATGTTTTCGTATTTCTCAGGTAACTGCTCAGAAGTAGATTTTCCGGGTTTTAGGGTAAGTGTATACTTAACACAACTAAAAAAAAAAGCCACATATTCTCCCAAAGAGGTATCATCGTTTTATATTTTCATAAACAGGATATGAGAGTTCAGTTGTCTTTGTTAATTTTCTCTGTTATGTGATTTTCCTTCTCATTGATTTCTGCTGTTGTCTTTATAACTTTCTCCCTTCTGCTTATTTTTAATTACTCTATTCTTTTTCGCCGACCTGCTGGGCTCTGGCGATCCTTCTGCCTCAGCCTTCCAAGTAGCTGGAACTACAGGTGCATGGTACCATGCCTGGCTAATTTTTTATTTATTGTAGAGACGAGGTCTTGCCAAGTTGCCCGGGCTGGTCTCAAACCCGCAGGCTAAGGCAATCCACTCGCCTCGGCCTCCCAAAGTGCTGGGATGACAGGCTGAGCCACCGAGCCCGGCCTGCTCGTCCTTTTTTTAAGCTTCTTAGGGTGGAATCTTAAGTCTTTGGGTTCCTACTTTTCTTCCTCTATAAGTATGTAAAACAACGCTTTTAAGAACTGCTTTAACCACAGTTCACAAATTTTGACATGTTTTATTATTATTTAGTGAAAAATATTTTCTGATTTCTTTTTTAATTTTTTAAACACTTTGATTTAAAAAAAAATTAAGAAGCTAGTACAGAGTTCTCACATAACCCACACCCATTTTGATCCTACTAACATCTATGTATGTAAATATGGTACAATTATTGAAACAGCATTGACACATTGCTACAAACTAAAGTTAATACCTTATTCAATTTTCCTGGGTTTTTACCCAAAATTCTTTTTCTTTTCCATGATCCCACAGGATATTATGTTACAATTAGTCATCATGTCTCCTTAAGTTCCTCTTGGCAGTGGCAATTTTGCAGAGTTTATTTGGTTTTGATGACCTTGGCAGTTTTGAGTAGAACTGGTTGGTTATTTTATAGACTGTTTGCAGAGGAGATGGTTTTCTCATGATTAGACTGGAGCTATGTGTGATTTCTTTTTTTTTTTTACTAATGGATTCTTTATAAATGTGCTGCATAATATCCAAATATTTTAGATTATTTCCTGAATATGTTATAATTAATTTCTAACTTAATTTCATATGTAAAGAGAATATAGTACTAATAATTTTATTGGTAAAGAATTATTAGGCTCAAACTTCACCTGTACATAGACCGATTATGTACTTAATCCTGACTTGTACCCCACATCTTTAAAATAAAATAAAGGGGGAAAAAAGAATTATTGTGATGTACTATGGCCTGCATAGAAGCACTTTTAAAAATATATTTTATTTTATTTTATTTTAAAGACAAGGGGTACAAGCCAGGATTAGGCACATAAGCCATCTGTGTGCCGATGAAGTTTGGGCCTCCACCTGGTCCTCACTTCCCCTGGTTTAGAGTCAAATGCCCTTTATGTCACTACATGCCACCACCCCCAACCCCCCTGGCAGTGTCCCACAACCGTCAACCCCTTCCTTCTGCTATGTGGTGCAATGTTCAGGTCCACTTACAAGTGAGAACATGTGGTGTTTCGTTCTTTGCTTCCATGATAGATCACTAAGAATGACTGTCTCTAATTCCATCTAATTTGCTGAGAAGTCCATGATTTTGTCCTTCATCATGGCTGCATAGTATTCCATCTGTGTATATGTACCACGTTTTCTGTAACCAGTCTACTTTCGATGGGCATAACGATTGGCTCCATGTTTTTGCGATTGTGAATAGTGCAGCAATGGAACATGCGTGTGCAGGTATCATGTTTGTAGAACAATCTGTGCTCCTCTGAGTATATTTCCAGGAGGGGGATTGCTGGATGGCACAGAATGTCAATTTCTGATTCCCTTAGTTATTGTCACACTCTGATGAATGGGCATCTTTATCATTATTAGATAATCTGGTAATACTATTTGTCTTGAAGTATATTTTATCTGATATAAATATAGCCACTCCTACATCCTTATGCTTACTGTTTGCACAGCATATTTGTTCCCATTTACTGACTTTATTTCTATTTTTTTATATAAGCTATATCACTGGAAGAATAGATAATGCAGAGTTGGGTCTTGCTGTGTTCTGCATTATGCTCATCCCTGCCTTTTAATTGGAGTGTTTTTGTCCATTTACATGCAGTCATTCCTATGGTTGGGTTTCAGACTACCATTTTATTATTTATTTTGCTTCTTCTTTTCAATGTGTGTTCTTTTGATCCTCTTTCTTGCCTTCTTTTTAATGAGGTGAATACTTTTTATAATTCCATTTTAACTTATCTACTGCTTTTTGCTTTAAATTTTTTCCGTTATCTTTATTAGTGATAAGCGATGCCAAGGATTAAGCATGGCTTAAGGATTAAGTAACTTCACAGTCTACATAGAATTAATATTGCACTAACTTCACACAAAATGTGAAAACTTTTAACTGTGTTTATTCATTTATCCTCACTCAAGCTTTATGGTGCAACTGCCATTTGTTTTATGCTTGTGCACTTTAAAACTCCTCAACGTAATATTATGCGGCTGTCATCAGGAAACACTGTTTTGAAGGGAGAAGGAAAGGGCGGTCACTCACATTGGCTTGCACATTGGCCATTGCTGCTGTCCCTTATCCTTTCCTGAAGAATGGAGCTTCCACCTGCCGTCAGGTCCAACTGGCCTGAAGAGATCCGGTAGTGTTTGCCCACTGATGTAACATTCTCTCAGCTTTCTTTTTTCCAAAAATGCCTTATTTCACCTTAATGCTTGAGAGGCATTTTAGCTGAATATAGAAATCTGAACTGATATTCTTCTTTCCACATTTCAAAAGTGTTGCTGCATTCTCTTCACTCCATACTTTTCTTGAAAGCTCAGTAATACTGTAAATCAAATCACTGTTTTCCTGTATCTGGTGCATTTTTTTCCAGCTGCTTTCACAATCTTCTCCTTTCTTTGCTTTTCAGCATATTGACAATAAAGGGTCAAGGTGGGGCTTCCTTTGCACTTTTGTAATGGAAATTCATTGAATTTCTTGAAACTTTAAACTTATGTTAACTAGCAAATTGAGAAAATGTTCAGCTATTTTCTAAAGATTTTTTTTTCATATTCTTCTTAATGGACCCTAAAGACACATTTATGAGACAATTTGAATAGTCTTTGACACCCTGTTCATTTTTTTCAATTTCTTTCTTCTCTGCTCTTCGTGCTGAATAAATTATGTCAATCTAGCTTCAAATGTGCTATTTTCTCTGTTATCTTTATTTGCTCCATACACTGTGTATTTCATTATTTCCGATATTATAATTTTTAGTCCTAGAATTTTCATTTGGTTCTTGTTTAGTTTTTATTTATTTGCTGAGATTTATTCAACATCTTTTTTTGCAACTTTTATTGCAAGCATGTCTCCCTGTTTCCTTTTACATCTCCTAGTATAACTGTAATTGTTGCTCTAAAATTATTTTCAACTAATTTTAACATCTGGGTCATCTCATTAATTATTTTTCTTTTGAAAATATATCACATTATTCTTTCTTTTATATGTTGGCTAATTTTGAACTCTATCCTTGAGATGTTGAATATTATGAAATGATAACTCTAGATTTTGTTAGATTCTTCAGAAGAGTGTACATTCTTCTTTACAGAAGTAATTAACATAGAGGGAACCAAACTCTGTGCTTCTGCGGTAGTTAAAATCACAGTTACTTTATTCTCAGAGTCTCCCTTCTTCATATGCGGTTCATTAGCTGCATATTTGAGCAGCGTTAGTGGGCCCTTCCTTTGTGTCCTTTCAGGCTCTGATAGCTGTGGTTGCCTAAACTGTGTCCTTTGGTCAAGGAAGCCTATAGATTCTCTATTCAAGTTTCAGCCACTCTGTGACATGCCAACAGCAGCTTTCTCTCTGGCCTTAAAAAAAAAAAACCCAGTATGGGTCATTTGCTTCTTCCAAGTAACCAATTATCTCCAGAATTTTATTTTTATTCATCCTCTTGCAATTCTAGATAATTGTTTCTTATATTTTGTCCTGGAGTTGTAGTCGTAATCTATAGGAAGATCAGTGGCATGGGGTGTTATTTGCTTATACCAGGATAGCCATACACTGATCACCTTTTTAATTAAAAAACAGTATTCTCTGACGTTTTTTTAAAGAATATTTTGAAATTCTATTCGCTGGAACTGTGGACCAGAAAAAAGCACAGAATCATTGGCCTGTAATTTCAGAAGCCACAGTTCACGTTTTCTCAGGCATCAGGTGAAAGATTCCCAAAGTGGGTTAAGGTAACGAGAGGGCAACATACAGTGAAGAGGCGTTTACCTCCTGAGATGCTGTCAGGCTCACTCATTTCAGCATCATCTGTCTCCAGTCAGCATGGTTTGCAAGGGTTGTATTATTGCTTAGAAACTTCCTATGTTGTCGATATCCCCCCTGTGCAACGAGGAGCAAGTTGCTTTACAGCTCTGACTACATTTTTTTTTCCTGAAAAACAGAAACTCAAGTTTCTTGGATTCTTGAATTTTCAGTATAACTATCACATCTATAGAGAGACCTGCCACATCAAATAATCAGAAGTTCATGTCTATATGACTTTGTCACATTATTTTCTATCACGGAACTGATCACAATTTGCATTTTTTAATTTATTGGTGTATTTACTTTTTCAATGTCTTACTCCTCGAAAGGACTGTAATATACATAAGGACACATTTCATAAATTTTAAAATATATCTAGTGCCAACTCCAATGCCATAGCATGATAATAATTGCTATCATTTGTTGTGTATTTATAATATGTCAGACATTTCTCTAGATACTTATATGTAATTCTCACAGCAATCCTAGGAGGCAAATATATTTATTTTTATGCTTATTTTACAAGTGAGGAAAAAACTCAGAGGATTCAAAGTAAATAAAGGATACAATTAGGTATAGACAAATTAGTTCAATACTGTTCTCCTAATTGCTTTTGAAGAATGTTCTATACGGATGTATAGAACAGATTATTTTAAATGAATAAATTAAAGCTTTAGACTAATATTTTGGGTTTTTGCTGAACAATGTACATGATGTCATCTAATTTAATTCTCTCAGCAATGCATGACATAGAAGTGGTTATAACTCCATCTGTGATGAAGTGCTAAGTGGCTGGACCAAAGTCATACAGCTAATTGGTGTAAGGGTTAGAACTTAAATACAAATCTTCATTGCTAATCTTCCTTACAGAACTTTTGAGAGAATAAAATGAAGATTGTGGAGGTTCTTTGGAAAGTGCCGAATGACCTCTGGCAGAGAATGCTAATAGAACAGTGTCGGGTTGTCTGTGGGAGGGAGAACACATCACCTCAACCCTCCACACCTTCCAATAGCCCATTCTTCGCGATAAGAACTCGTAGCTCACTGAGAGCTGAAGGCTACTTCACCACCTCTCCCTTCTGACCTTGCTTTTATAACGTTTGGCCAAGAGGACGATGAACAACGTGACACAAATAAAGGCTTGCAAATCCCTTGTTTATTGTGAACCGCCTGTTTGTTGCTCTTGGGAACCTTGCAGCCATCACTATGTGAGCAAATCTGGGCAAAGCTATGGGTCAATGGGAAGCACGTGGCCTGTTACCCGCTGACACCGAACCGACTGTCAGAGCGGTAACGCCATCCTGACCCAGCCGCGCTGCTGGGCAGGCCAGACTAGAACTGTACAGTCAACTCACAGAATTACCAGGAATAACACATTTTGTTGTTCAAGTCAAAATGTTTTTGGTGGACTGTTACACAGCAAGAATTAACTGACACATCCTACCTCCGCGGTACCTATAACATTCTCTTTTGTTTTACACCAGATATACGTTCCAGGCTATGGTTGTGATGGAGATGGAGGTAGCGGCAGTGATGGTAAAACAACCAGCTGAGATCAAGGTGTGCCCAGTACTGTGCGATAACCCGATTCGCTTTGTGTTTAGAGGAAAGGAAACACGAAATCATTGTGGCTAAACACTTTCTACTTGAACTCCAAGTACTCATGTGGTAGATTAAGGATTTTGGGGCGATTGTGTTTTACGGAAAAGAATGTTACAGAAGATCTTTTCTTCTATTATTTAAACATACTGCCTGGCTTATTTTGCACAACATCTTGGAAGGAACAGTGTTCCTTCCCATGCTACACTTATTGGGCAATGTTGGCCTCCTTGAGCAAAGGAGGTGAAGGATCGCTTCCGCTGCGTTCCTTCCAAATCGCTTGGCGTAATCCTCTTCTAACCATAAAACATCTTATGTAAATGCAAATATTTGTTGTTACTTGTAACTGTGGATAGAATCTATTTAGTAAATGGCAAGTGTTGTCAAGACGATTGTGGTAAGCTCACAAATTCAAGCACAGTTGACTGTCATCAATCAAAAATAAATTGGATATGTTAGTCATAAAGCAAACAAAGTCCATTTAAATATGCACTATTTGTCATTGCATGAGAGAACTCATTCAGACACCAAGTGCTAGGCTTCCTTCTTGGACAACTCAGCCCAGCCTTTTGTCTTTGGCTAAACAGCATATATCACGCACAGGCTCAGCCAGAAGAAACTTTATTGATTCTGTGTACTAGAATTAACCAGCTGTGACTACAGCAGGATAATTAGACAACTTAATATATTTACAGGTAAATTCTCCTCTCTCTAGATCATAGTTATTGAACATTTACTGAGTGCCAGGCACTGGGCAGTATCCTTTACATGGGGTATGTTGTTAATTCTCACAGAAACCCTTAGAGGTAGACGCTTTCGTTACTCCCATCTTATACACAAGAAAACTAAGGTTTGGAGAGTTTAGGTAGTTTGTCTCGGGTGCCAAACCTTGTGATTTGAAGAGCCATGATTCTCAACAGGCCTGACTCCAGAGCTCGAGCTTGTCATTTTTCTACCACAGTCCTCTCTCAGCATACTAATTCCATTTTGGTTCTCTTGGGACTCCTCCTCCTTTTCAATATCAAAGGATTATAATAAGGATAAAACGAGGACACATATGCAAGAGTTTGCATGCTTTAGAGCTCGATACATATGAATATTCATTTAGCAAATAATGACAAACTGCTACCATACAAGTAGCAGTTACCACACTGGACTTCAACCAACTCAGTGTACGGGTACAGACTGTGTTTGAAAACACAAAGTGAGCTAGAAGGCAGCAAAAAAGTTAGCAATATATTCGAAATATTTCTGTTGCTTTTAATAACTTGGTCAGTCATCTGTGAACACATATAAATGTTTTTGAATTAGTATGCATATCTTCATTTTGTACTGCTAGGGTAACAAGTTCCATGTGTTTGTTTTCAACTAAGTTGTCCTTTTGTTGTGGCTTGAAGTCTCTCTCAAGTTTCAAAGGATATTTCTAGTATTCTGAAATTGTATGAGTGGGTTTATATTCAACTTATTTAGACCCTTCATGATTGTATAAGCATTAATTATTTCTTTGTAGGTCTTTGTTTTCCCATATTCCCAATCTGAAGAGTCATAGTATTTCCGAGACTCCTTTTGGAAACATCGGGTATCACCTGTGTGATTCTGAACCTCTGGCTGAAAATGGAATAAAGAAGGGAAGCCTTCGATGTCTTCACATACCTGACTGCTTGGCATTAGACATCTGGGATTCCAGTTCTCCGGACTTTTAGGTCAGGGGCTATGTGGCCATGCCTTCCTTTCTTTAAAGGTTACTACGTAGTGCAAGAGGGTAACAGGGCTCAGGAATGACGAATCAGGGCGCCATTATGTCAATGCTCTGAAGAGGTGAGGGGACTCAATGTCTCTGGCCTTGAAACAATGAGATGATTTCTTTCCAGTGACTCCCCGTGGCAGAGAACCGCTCACGAGTTTCCAGAAGGAAGTCTCCGAGGTGCTCAGTAACCAGACAGGGGCTTATTCCTGCGGGGGTGGGTTTTTTTTTTTAACGTTTATTATAAAGATGCCGGGTACCATTCAGGGTTAGGTATACAAACGTTGATTATCCAGGATCTACAAGGAACTCAAACACACTGAAGGGAAAAAAACAAACAGCCCCTTTAAAAAGTGGGCAAAAGACAAGAACAGACACTTCTCAAAAGAAGATATACAGGCAGCCAACAGACACATCAGCCAAACCCAGAATCCGAAGACATACCTACTCCCCTCTCTCAGCTTTCCTTCTCTAGCTTTGGCAGGAGAAGAAACTCAGTGAAATGGGAGAAAAGGGAAGGAAACAAAAGGCTGGGA
>CAUYQG010101488.1:0-14952 GCA_963574415.1 Tarsius wallacei
CTACCACGCCCGGCTAATTTTTTTTTGATTTATTGTAGAGATGAGGTCTCGCCTGCCCAGGTGGGTCTCGAACCCACGGGCTCAGGCAATCCACTCACTTCAGCCTCCCAAAGGTGCGGGATTACAGGCTGAGCCACCGAGCCCGGCTGGTACATCATACTTCTTTTGTTCATAATCATAATTATGATTCTAATTTTGCTCGGAATCATAATTTCACACTATTAACTTTCCAAAATATTTTACATGAAAGATTATGAAATATTTTGTAAAGCAAAAGTCGTACTAGAGATGAATAATAGGTCTGTGAAAAAATAAGTGTCCTGTGTTTAAAAATACACAGAAAATAGTTCTTAGGCATCACAATCTACTGTGGCATATGAGAAGATTAATGAAGATCTGTAGTTAAAAACAAATGAGCAAAATTGTATACATTACATTACATCTAATCTAGATTTGCCTCAAATTATTTGACCGTGGATTCTCAAATGCAGTGTTTCATGGTGCTTGTGGTCTTTGGTTCACACCTGGGAAACTGTGTTTTTCCCTAAAGTCACAATGCTGGCAACTGCCAGAATCTACACAAAAGACAATAGTTACTAATCTTCTGATGAATAGGTATTTGTACATGCCTGTGTGTGTGTGTGTGTGTGTGTGTGTGTGTGTGTGTGTGTGTGTGAAGTTCTTCTTTGTCAATTTGTCCTCTAATTTCCAATGACTTGAGGCATCATCTTAATTGATCGTTAAAATTTTAAAAGAATACTCTTTACACAAGGGATGCTCAAGAAATATATGATGCTATAGAGATATTATAAAGTGCAGTAATTATCAAGAATATTACAAATTCATTTTCTTGAGTCCTGGCAGGTCTGCCTTTGAGCTTTTTATTTATTTATTTACTTTTTAAAATGAACTAATTAAATAAGCTTCATTTGAATATTATGAAGTTCGTAGTCTATTTTTATTAATTTTTTGGTTTAAAAATTTTCAATATGTTTTTCATTTATAGCTAAAACAACCTACTCCAGCTCATGTAGCCCTTGGACATTGGAATTGATAGTCAAGGATCAGTCCACTCATTGTTCAGTGTGTTTGCAGTGCAGTGTAGTTTAAATTTAATATATTTGTAATTTTCTCCTTTGTATTTTTATTAAACTTATTTTCTCATTCTCTGACCAACTGATGGGCTTATTTCTCCCTTATGTATTTCCACTGCTAATATCTGTGATTCAATAGTCAGAGAAACCAGAAATTAGTTTGTATCACATTTTCAATAGAAAATATTTTCTTTAAGCTGGATTTTATATCTGAACTAAAAGAAAACATAATACTTTCACATGATGAGTGACTTATTTACAAAGGGAAACGAAGAAATCCAATTTTCAAGATAAAGATGATGTAGGTACTATTTTGGTATCACAGGAGCTTAGGTCAGCACACAGTCACATCCACACCCCTCTCTTGGCCTGTGGTCAGCACATGGTCACATTCACACCCCTCTCTTCTTGTTGACTTGGCAGATACTTATATTTTATGAAAACGTGACAAAATCTCAAAATTAAAATGTGATTGCAGTAATTGTATGAAGAATTAAGTATTGCAATAAAATATCGATGCCCTCAAGAAAAAAAATACCTTTCTATGCTGTACTTAGCTCAATACTTCTTCCAATCCGAGAGGCTATGTTAAATCTGGAACCTATCTTGTCCTGAGCATTATAGATGAGATCGTAATGGGCCAGAGTTTTATCCTTCTATAACAAATGTGTTCTCTATATGAGTTTTCTGAAGCTCTATTAGCTCTTTTTGGCTTAGACCTTTCTGATTAGAATGAACTCTCCTCATTGACCAGGTGTGAACCTGATTGAATGTCTGAGGCCCAAAGATTCACCCTGTTTTCTCATCTTTGTTCTTAGAGCTTCACAGTATTCCCTTCAGATCTAAGGAAGAAAATCAGATGGATCAGTGTTATCTACATCTACAGATCATGACAGAGAAGCACAAGGAAGTAAAAAGTCCTGTTTAATGCATGCAACAGTTACCAATGATGCCAAGAACAGAAAATTCTCTTTGTCGACCTTCAATTCTGGGCCTGAAATGTAAATGCTCAACTTCATTTAAGCTTTCTTCATCCCTTGATTATTCTATTCCTTATCACTAGTTATACAAAGAAAATATGTTTGGGCATTCAAAATACAGCTATCTTGTTTCTGTCTGTGCATTCAAACACTCCTTATTTTCTTGACTACTAAGGATAACCTGTTTTTTTTTTTTATTATTGATCCACATTTTTTCTCATCTTCAATTTCCATTCAAAATTTCCTTCCTCCTTAAAGACTTCCTACTTTAATTGATCCAATATTTGTAATTTTCTTTCTCAGATAGATTTTTATACATGAATTTACTGATGCTACATTTTCATCGGTTCCATATATTTATCTGCCCATCCAACCTTCCTCAGCACCACCATTAATTTTTATTTTCCTTGAAATTCCTTTTTTTTTTTGAGTTGCAGTCTCACTCTGTCGCCCAGACTGGAGTGCAGTGGCCGCTCCCGGCCACCGCAGCCTCGACCTGCTGGGCTCCGGTGATCCTTCCACCTCAGCCTTCCAAGTAGCTAGAACCACAGGTGCGCGCTACCACACCTGGCTAATTTTTGATTTATTGTAGAGATGAGGTCTCACCAAGTTGCCCAGGCGGATCTCGAAAACCCGCGGGATCAGGTAATTCACTCACCTGGGTCTTCCAAAGCGCGGGATTACAGGCTGAGCCACCGAGCCGGCTCCTTGAAATTCTTTAAGGTATTTAGTGAGCCAGGGACTCTGCTTTTCTTCTTTGCTGCACTAGAAAAAAATTGAATGCAAATATCTTACCCCCAGGGTGGTTTTGAGAAGGAGAGTGAGTTTTTCAGTGGCTAATGATTTGGACTCCAGGTTTAATGGTCCCTCAGATTCTATTACGTAATAGCAATAGAAAAAGAAGATTCCAAAGAAAGGTAGAAGGGGATAAGACAGAGTGCGGAAAGGGACTTCCCTGAGGTTGAGGAAAATGGACCAAGAGAGGATAGGGGTTATAAAAGTGGAGCCTGGGATTTTAAGGGTAGGAGGGAAGGAGAAGAGCCAATATGGGAAAACCCAGACACAGCTGAGAGACTGGACCAAGGAAAGACTTCCAGGAAGGCAGTGCCCTCAGGCTCAGAGGGCACCAGAGCTGAATCCTTGCTCACAGCCACCCCTCACTACAAGCTTCACTGGAGCTGGCATCTGTCCTTTCGTCTGTTCAAAGACAAGAAATATGGCACTCTGCTGCCTGGTGAGTTTACCTAGACAGCGTCTAACACCTCGCCAGCTCTTCCTTCATCTGCACCTGTCACTCAAGTGGATCACTGACCTCTGCCTGTATGTATCAGGGTCCTGGCATTAATGCATCTATATATCTCCGAAATGTTTATCTTCAGCACTATTTATCTGCCAGTTTCAACTTCCCATTTGTATATCTGCTCTAGTGTCATGGATAACTTAAACCTAAGACTGTTGTCTGTCCCAGTCAGCCTCTACTTTTCTTCATTATAGTAAATGGCATCTTTATTTGTCCAGTTCTTAAGTCATAAATCTGGAAGTCATTCCAGACATACTCAGTTCTGTAACCTACAAAGAATTTAACAAAGAATTATCTCCAAAGATGAGTGTGGTGTTCCAAGAAACAGTCAATAATATTGCAGTACTTTTGAAATAATGACCATGAGAATACAGAGTCCATTTCTAGGTCTGAAGGAGCAGCAGGAGAAAGTGAGGAACCTGAGCCAGCCAGGGAGGGCTATGTGAAAAGAACATGAGAGGATCTGTGTCTTTCAGTCAATGGATGTGGCCAGCCCTCAGCATAACATGGGGGTAAAGAAAGAAACACTATTTCACAGTTACTCTTCTTCCCACCTCAGAACTCTTGCAATGTTCCTGAAGACAAAATGCAAGACAAAAAACAAACAAACAACTGTTGATGTATTCCTAAAGGGTGAGCCTCCCAAAACACAGGGCAGGGTAGAAAAGGGTTAAAAGTGAACCAGGATGGACAAACAGAAGAAAGAAGGCACAATCATAAGCATTTTCTTAACTCATAACTGAGTATTTAATGTCAATAAACTCTACATAAAACTCCAGCATGTTCTTGAGCTAAAATTAAAAAAAAAAAACCATGTTGGGGTTGGGTGGATGGAGTATTAGACAAAGTAGAATTTAGAGAAGAAGCCAAGACAGAGATTCCTGGGCTGGGACAGTGGTTGATGATATCCCCATTGCCTTTGTCCACCTGCTCACAGGAGGACCAACAAATGTTTGTTGACTGCCTCCAACTATCATCCACCGGAAGTTGACATTCTTTCTGGCTTGTTCAGTTCAGTGAGCATATGAAGCAACTCTTAAAAATTGGCTCTGCAGTGCTCGTTCACTCACACACTGACACATAATCAAATGTTTTACTTTGGTTCCATTATCTTTTCATCAAAACACTTTGGAAAAAAATGATTGACACCACCAAGTTGATTCAGTTGAGGACAAACAGTCTTCAAAGCAGAGTCATCTCTCCCTGATCTGGCTCAATAGTTTGCAATATTAAATTCATAAATTGAATTACTTCTGCTTCTGGCTTTTCTTGAAAGCACATATTATTCTCTTTCTTTTTACATAATCAATCATGGATTAAAGCAGGTAGCACAGGTTGTTTGCTACAGATCAATTTCTCTATTAAACCACGAAAGAGGAGATCAGAATGAAGAGGCTCTAGATTGCCAAAATAAAAGCTTTGCAAAGAAAATCTCAAACCATCTCTTCTTTTGGGTCCCAGAAAAATACGTTATTTTCTCTTCCTGAGTTATTGTGGGGTTCTTGTTTTATTTTATTTTTTATTTTTAATGGATATGTGATAGTTGTACAATACTTATAGGGTACATGTGATATTTTGGTACCCTGAAACCAAAATATCAGGGTAACTGGAATATCACCTCAAAAGTTGATCATTTCTTTGTGTTAGGAACCTCTCAAATTTATTCCTCTAGCTATTTTGAAATATATAACACATTATTGTTAACTATAGTCACCTTAATATGCTACCAAATACTAGATCTTATTCCTACTATCTGTATTTTTGTATCCATTAACCAAGACCTCTTTATTTCCCTCCTCCCTACACCCTTTCCAGTCTCTGGTAACCACTATACACCTCTCTACTTCCATGATAGCTATCTTTTTAGCTTCTGCATATGAGTAAAAATATATAATATTTGTCTTTCTGTGCCTGACTTATTTCACTTATAATAATGCTCTCCATTTCCATCCATGTTGTTGCAAATTACAAGATTTTATTCTTTTTCATAGCTGAATAATAGTTCATATTTTGTATATGTACCTCATTTTTAAACAACCATTCACCCACTGATGGACATTTAGGTTTACTTTATATCTCGACTAGTGTGAATATTGCTACAATAAATGTGCGAGTTTAGGCGTCACTTTGATATACTGATTTCCTTTTTTTGGATATATACCCAGCAGTGGCATTGCTGGATTGATTATATGTTAGTTCTATTTTTAGTTTTAGTTTTAGTTTTTTTCTTCCCCTGAGGAGCTTTCATTCTATTTGCCACAGTTGCTACACTACTTTACATTCCCACCAACAGTGTACAATAGTTCATGTTTCTCTGATCTCACAGTATTTGTTATTTTTTTTATAGCAAGATTTATTGAGAGGACAGAAAATCTCCCAGAGTGGGAGGGGACCTGAGGGAGTTGCTGTTGTCTTTTTTATAAAAGTTATTTTAGCTGGGGTGAGATGATATCTCATTTGTGGTTTTGACTTGTATTTCTCTAATAATTAGTGATGTTGAGCATTTTTTTCATATGCCTGTTGGCCATTTGTATGTGTTCTTTTATGAGAAATGTCTATTCAGATCTTGTGCTCATTTTCAAATCAATTTAAACATTTTTTTATTGAGCTTTTTAAGTTCCTTACATATTCTGATTATTAATCCCTTGTCAGTTAAATAACTTACAAATATTTTCTCCCATTTTTTGGGTTGTCTCTTCACTTTATTGATTATTTCCTTTGCTGTGCTGTGTTTTTTTTTTGTTTGTTTGTTTTTTTTTTAGTTGGAGCCTCACTCTGTTGCCCAGACTGGAGTGCAGTGGCCACTCCCAGCCACCGCAGCCTCGACCTGCTGGGGATCCGGTGAGCCTTCCGCCTCAGGCTTCCAAGTAGCTGGAACTACAGGTGCGCGCTACCACGCCCGGCTAATTTTTTGATTTATTGTAGAGACGAGGTCTCGTCAAGTTGCCCAGGCGGGTCTTGAACCTGCGGGCTCAGGTAATCCACTCACCTCAGCCTCCCAAGGCACGGGATTACATGCTGAGCCACCGAGCCCGGCTTGTATGGTAATTGTATCTCAATAAAGCTATTATAATTATAATTATTATTACTAAGCAGGGTGACAAGTACTAAGTTGTGGGAATTCTTTCCTATAGAAATATTTGGTATCAGTCGAATCATTCCTGTAGCTGTTAACTGTGATGTGGAACTAGTATATTTTCAGAGGGATCTGAAAAATGAGTTGGAACGACTGGAAAATTGCTCCTTCTTTCTATGATTATGGTAGAGCTTTGTGCTGAGGCCTCTCTGTCTGATTACAGTTTTGGTACCTGGTTGCTAAAAGGAATGAGGCAAGATGTTGATGAGGCCATAGTCATAGCCCATCAAGATGATCATGACTGGATATCTTTTTTTTCTTTAGTTTTGCTTTTCCTCCTCCTCCTCCTCCTCCTCCTCCTCCTTTCAGTTTGATAAGGTCCCACCTTTCTAAGCTCTTGTTACATTTGCTTTTGGGGACTTGGTCATGAATTCATTGCCTACTCCGATGTCCAGAAGGGTGCTCCCTACATTTTCTTCTAGGATTCTTATAGTTTAAGAATTTAAATCCTTGATCCATTTAAGTCCATTTAAGTCCTTGATCCATTTTGAGTGATTTTTGTATATGGTGATAGGTAGGGGTCCAGTTTCATTCTTCAGCATGTAGCTAGCCAGTTTTCCTAGCATCATTTGCTAAATATGGTTTCCTTTCCCCAGTGATTGTTTTGATGGCTTTGTTGAAGATGAGTTGGTTGAGGGACTGTGTTTTTATTTCTGGAATCTCTGTCCTGTTCCATTGTTGCATGTGTCTGTTCCTGTACCAATATATGCCATCTTGGTACTGTAGCCTTGTAATAAAGTTTAAAGTCTGGAAGTGTGATACCTCTGGCTTTGTTCCTTTTGCTGAGGATTGCTTTGGCTATTTGTTCCCTTTTTTGCTTCCATATGAATTTCTGTATTGTCATTTCTAGGACTGTGAAAAATGATGTTGGTAAATTGATGGGCATTGCATTGAATCTGCAGATTGCCTTGGGTAGGATGGACATCTTGACAATATTGATTCTTCTAATCCATGAGCATGGAATGTTTTTCCATTTATTTGTATTATCCTTGTTTTCTTTCAGCAGCGTTTTGTAGTTCTCCTTGTAAAGGTCTTTCACTTCTCTGGTTAGGTGGTTGCCAAGGTATTTCATTTGTTTTTGTGGCTATTGTGAATAGGATTGTGTTTTTTATTTGGTTCTCACATGCTTACTGTTGATGTATAGAAATACAGCTGTCTTTTGCATGTTGGTTTTGTAACCTAAGACTTTACCAAAGTTGCTTATCAGTGCGAGGAAGTTTTTGACATACACTCTAGGGTTTTCTGTGTATAGAATCATATCATCTGCAAAAAGAGATAACTTAAGTTCCTCTTTTCCTATTTGGATATCCCTGCTTTTCTTCTCTTGCCTGATTGCTCTGGCTAGAACTTCCAGTACTATGTTGAACAGGAGGGGTGAGAGTGGGCATCCTTGTCTTGTTCCAGTTCTTAGGGAGAACGTTTCCAGCTTCTGCTCATTAAGCAAAATGTTGGCTGCAGGTTTGTTATAGATGGCTCCTATTGTTTGGAAGAATGTTTCTTATATGCCTAGACATCCAAGGGTTTTTATCAAGAAGGGTTGCTGGATTTTGCAGAATGCTTTTTTCTGCATCTATTGAGATAATCATGTGGTTTTGGTTTTACTCCTATTAATGTACTAAATTATGCTTATGGTCTTGCGAATGTTGAACCAGCCCTGGTTCATGATGGAAGAGCCTTATAATGTGTTGTTGGATCTGATTTGCTAGAATCTTGTTGAGAATTTTTGCATCTATGTTTATCGTGGAAATTGGCCTGTAATTTTCTTTCTTTGTTGGGTCTTTGCCAGTGTTGGGTATCAGTATAATATTAACTTCAAAAAATGAGCTAGGGAGAATTCCTTCCTTTTCGATTGTCTGGAATACTTTCAATAAGATTGGTATTAACTCTTCCTTGTATGTCTTATAGAATTCAGCTGAGAAGCCCTCTGGTCCAGGGTTTTCTTCGGCAAGGGGGTTTTCCTATAACTGTGTTGATTTCCTGTATTGTTATTGTGACCAGATATCTGTTTCCCACTTTCTGGCCAGATAATTTCTTCTCATGTGCATATTGACTTTGGGGAATTTCTTTTGTAGAGCCCACAGCTGGGAAGTGATTCTCACCTTCAGTTTGGTTATAAGGTCCTCTCCCTCCATGTGTCTGGAAGTGAGGTTTTTGTTTCTGTTTTATAAACCAGAATGTAAAATCATTTCTTTTCAATTTACTAGCAGCATAGCTGGGCAAAGTATAGTTTTAGATTTCATATCCAAGATTAGACTAGGAACTTTTTCTTCTTTATGTGCGCGCTCTCTCTCTCCTTCCCCCTCACTACATTATTTTATGTAGAATTGTTGAAGGATTGCTGTTGTTGCAGACAATATGAAATTTTTACCCCTAAATACACCATCCTAAGAGCAGGGACACTCTCCTACATAAACACAATATAACTGTCACACCTAGGAAATTTAACACATGTAAAACACCATTTCCTCAGTTATCTTTCTCTTCATT
The DNA here is from genome assembly GCA_963574415.1 of Tarsius wallacei. Taxonomy (NCBI): domain Eukaryota; kingdom Metazoa; phylum Chordata; class Mammalia; order Primates; family Tarsiidae; genus Tarsius; species Tarsius wallacei. The sequence goes on from CAUYQG010101488.1 coordinate 8,998, forward strand.
TTTGTTTTGGCAGCCTTTTTGGAATCTTGTTGTCTTAGGGCTGGCTTTTAGTTTATCATACAATATTATTTTCTATTCACTTGCCATCTCTCCATTGATCTTTCAGTTCACAGCTTTGCTCATAGTTGAATCTTCAGTACAGACTTGGGTACCACAGACCCCTCTGCTCACAGCGCCTCCCAGTGTGCTGCTTATCGTAGATGTTCAATAAATGCTCGAGGAATTGGATTGACCTGACTATGTCAGTGAGGGTCTATGTTGCAGACATATATGCTAGTACTTCCGAGTATCTAATTTTAAAGCCCACAGTGAATTGCCAGTGAATACCCTTTTCTCCCTTGGATTTCTTGCATTGCCATTGGTCTTTTTACACTTTGCATCTTTCCACTCCACTTATATTTTCTTTGGTGTACTTTTTGACAGCTCATGAAATACTGGGAGTAGAAAGGGAATAAGAGTGATGATGTAAGCCAGATAGAATGAAATGCTGGTTTCATTCAGAAGGAATTGGTGCTCATAAGCTGAATTGGTAGCAAGACCACAACTACCAATGAGTTTGAGCAGCTCAGGTTGCAATTCTCAACTCTGTTTTCATGTTCTCTTCTCACTGAGTGATGGTATGACACCAGAATGGTTCCCGTATCAGTTAAACCTGGCAACAAAAGATCCCAAAGCCTTTAAATTTCAGTCTTGTGAGTGGCAGGCAGATTTGTCATGGGTAATCGGCATGGTTGTCAGCTCACCTATTTTGTCTTTTTAGGAAGTTTGCAGGACTGTGATATCTTAAGGCCTTGTCAAGTTTACTAAATTCATGAATATAGTTATGTCATTTAAATTATGTTTTAAGGACAATGTTGATGAAAGAGTTCAAGATAAAGACAAACCTTTCTCAGCGTGCATTTGGAAGTACATAAATATCTCATGTAACTTGCTTTGACAGGGCATTCAAGAAAAAATCACAGAAAGGAATGAGTGTAAATATAGAAACTCCGAGGTGCCTTTGTCCAGGTCAGTAGAAACTTGAATCCAGTGTTTTCAAGATATTGGCTACTGCTTGGAGTAGAGTAAGACCTACTCAAGGCCAAATACAAGACTGTGTTTGACACAATTTATTAATCTTTATCAAATGGTTATGATGTGACAAAGAGATATTTTCCTATTGAAAAGATTTTTTTTCCTTGAAGCATGTGGGACACTAAGCAGATTCTAAAATATGAGAACTGAAATGACCTTTCAGTGTACTATGGTGAAGCCACACTTTTATCAACATTTCTTGGGCTTTTTCAAATCTTAAAGCAAGAAACATAATGAATATAAGATAAATATTTCTGATCTCTAGGCATCTGTAGCAGAGAAGTCTCCACTGAGTAATGTACAATGTGGGTTATTTAAATGAATCCTGGTATTACTGAACAAGTGTGAGGTTTTGCTTTTTCATCCTGGTGACTTCTAGAGAGATGTTTTCTGAATAAAATTCATTGAAAACAAGAAAATAAATTCCATAAATAATTAGGTCAGCTTCTGGATTTTACATTTGGTTACATTGGTTGTTCTATTTTTGCACCGTAAGCAAACTTTCCAAATTATAGAAGCTGTGTAGTATGTTTGAATACCTGGCTAGTTGGCAAGTCTTCCACTTACTGTTCTTCTATTTTGGGGTTTTTCTGGCTTGTTTGTTCTTCCAAATGAACTTTATCATCAATTTGTCAAGTTTCAGAAAAGATTCTGGGGATATTTTTAATGAGAATGCATGAAATGTAAATTAACTCAAAGAGAACTGACATCTTTATCAGGTTTATGCTTCCTAACAAAAGATATTCTATCTTTTCATTTACATTTTTTCTATTATATCTTTTAACTGGTTTTTATTTGTATATATAAAGGCTATTGATTTTTTTTTCAGTTGAGCTCTCACTCTGTTGCCCAGGCTGGGGTGCAGTGGCATGATCCTAGGCATGAAATGTTTGAAATTCAAGACATATAATTCAAAAGGTTGATTATAAAATTGATCAAAAAACTTCAGGAGAAAATTGTAAACCAACATAAATAAATTTTAAAAAGTTATTCAGGACATAATGAAAAATTATCCAAAAAGTTAGACACCTTGAAAAAAAGCTGAAATTCTGGAAATGAAAAAATTATTAAAGGAAGTGCAAAATGCGGTAGAAAGTTTTAACAGTAGACTAGAAGAAGCAGAAGAAAGGATTTCAGAACTTGAAGACAAGGCTTTTGAATTAACCCAATCAGACAATAATAAAGAAAAAAGAAGAATCAAAAGAATATTACAAATTCTCCAAGAAATGTGGGGTTATGTAAAACATCCAAACCTAAGAATCATAGATGTTCTTGAGGAAGGAGATAAAGCAACGGGTTTGGAAAACCTATTTGAGGGAATAATGGAGGAAAACTTCCTGATCTTGCTAGAGATTTACACATCCAGATACAAGAAGCCCAAAGAACCCCTAGAAGGTTCATTGCAAAAAGGTCACTCACAAGGCATATAATCATCCAGTTATGCAAAGTTAATGTGAAGGAAAGGATTTTAGGGGCAGTGAGACAAAGGCATCAGATAACTTACAAAGGTAAATTTATCAGACTAACAGCAGATTTCTCAGAAGAAACCCTATGAGCCAGTAGGGATTGTTGCTCCTTTTTCAGTATTCTCAAACAGATAACAGTCAGCCAAGGACTTTTTATACCACAAAACTAAGTTTCATAATTGAAGGAGAAATGAAGTCTTTCCCACACAAACAAATGCCGAGGGCATTTGTTACCACTAGACCGACTCTACAAGAAATACTCAAAGGATTTTTACATACTGAAACAAAAGGTCAAAATATACCAGTAAAAAATTGCTGGAAACCATAGACCCCATAAGCCTTATGGAACACCAACATAATAGATAAAATAAATAAATAAAGCAACCAGATAGCAACCAGTATGATGAATTGAATAGTACCTTACCCATCATTATTAACTTTGAATGTAAATGCTCTCAATGCCTCACTTAAAAGATATAGACTGGCAGAATGGATTAAAAAACACAACCCAAATTTCTGCTGCCTTCAAGAGACCCACTTAACTCACAAAAACTCCTATGGACTCAAGGTAAAGGGGTGGGGAAAAATATTCCACACAAATGCAAACCAAAAGTGAAGAGGTCTAGCCATTCTCATATAAGATAAAACAGACTTTAAGTGAACAACAATAAAAAAGACAAAGATGGCTATTATATAATGATAAAGGTATCAATTCAATGAGAAGACATAACAATTTAAAATATATATATAGCTAATACCAGAGTCTCAAGCTTTATAAAACAAATTGTACTAGACCCAAAAAAGAGATAGAAATCAATATGATGATAGTGGCAGATTTCAACACTCCACTGATAGCAATAGAGAGATCATCAAGGCAGAAAGTTGACAAAGAAATATTGGAGTTGAACTGGGCCCTAGAGCAAATGAAACAGACATAAAGAACATCCCATCCCCAAACTACAGAATATGCATTTTCTCATCAGCACATGGAGTATTCGCCAAGACAGATAGATCATGTTATAGACCAAAAATCAAGTCTCATCAAATTAAAAAAAAACTGGAAATCATATCAAGCACTTTCTCAGATCACAGTGGAATAAAGCTACAAGTTAACTCTATGAACTCGTGAAACCAAACAGAAACATGGAAGTGAAACAATCTCCTTCTGAATGACCCTTGGGTCAAAAGTGAAATCAGGATGGAAACTTAAAAATTCCTCTAAACAAATGACAACAATTAAGTAAGTTATCAAAATTTATAGCACTTAAGTCCTACATTAAATAGACTGAAAGATCATGTATCAACAACTTAACATCACACCTTAAGGAGCCAGAAAAATGCAAACAAACCAAACCCAAAGTTAGCAGAGGAAAATAAATAATGAGGATCAGAGCAGAAATAAATGAAATTGAAATACAAAATGAAGGATCAATGAAACAAAAAGTTGGTTCCTTGAAAAGATAAACAAAATTGATAGACTGCTAGCTAGGCTAATTAAGAAATAAAGAGAGAGGATTCAAATTAGCTTAATCAGAAATGAAAATGGAGACATTACAACTGATGATGGAAATTCAAAAGATCATCTGAGACTATTATGAACACCTCTACACAAACAAACTAGACAATCTAGAGGAAATGGATAAATTCTTGGAAACATATAACCACACAACGTTGAATCAGGAAGAAATAGAAACCCTGATCAGACCAATAATGAGTAGCGAGACAGAAACAGTAATTAGAAGTCTCCCAACAACAGCAACAAAAGTCCAGTATCTGATGGACTCACAGCTGAATTGTACCAATTTTACTGAAGCTGTTTCACAAGATTGAAGAGGAGGGAATCCTCCCTAACTCATTCTATGAAGCCAGTATCACTCTGATACCAAAGCCAGGGAAATACACAACAACATCCCTTTGAACATAGATGTGAAAATCCTCAACAAAATATTAGCAAACTGAATTTGACAACACATTAAAAAAGAAGTCCACCATGATCAAGTAGGTTTTATCTGAGGGATGTAAGAGTGGTTCAACATATGCAAGTCAATAAATGTGATCCACTACATAAACAGAATTAAAGACAAAAATCAGATGATCATTTCAATAGATGTAGAAAAAGCATTTGGTAAAATCCAGCATCTCTTCATGATAAAACTCCTCAGCATAGAGGAATATTTTTCAAAATAATAAAACCTGTATACAGCAAACCCACAGCCAATGTCACCCTGAATGGAGAAAAGTTGAGTGCATTCCCCCTCAGAACTGGAACAAGGCGAATATGCCCACTTTCACCACTTCTATTCAACATAGCACTGGAAGTCCTATCCAGAGCAATCAGGCAAGAAAAAGAAATAAAGTGTATCCAAAATGGAAAAGAATGAATAAAACTATCTGTGTATGCTGATGGTATGATCTTATACCTAGAGAATCCTAAAGACTCCTCCAAAAGACTCCTGGACTTGATAAATGAATTCAGTAAAGTTACAGAATACAAAATCAACACACACAAATTGGTATCACTGTAATACACCAATAGTGATCAAGCTGACAATCAAATCAAGAGCTCAGTTCCATTTACAATAGCAGCCAAAAAGCTAAAATACCTAGGAATATGTTTAGCCAAGGAGGTGAAAGATCTCTACGAGAAGAACTAAAAAATCCTGATGAAAGAAATTGTAGAGGACACAAACAAATGGAGAAACATCCTATGCTCATGGATTGGAAGAATCAACATTATTAGAATGACAATATTACCCAAAGTAACCTACAGATTCAACACAATCCCTATCAAACTACTAACGTAATTTTTCACAAAATTAGAAAAAAAAATTCTAAAATTCATATGGAACAACAACAACAAAGAGCCAGATTAGCCAAAGCAATCATAAGTAAAAAAACAAAAAACAAAAAGCAAAAAACCAAACAAAAACATCCAAACAAAACCCCAAAAAGAACAAAGCAGGAGGCATCACATTACCTGACTTCAAATTGTACTACAAAACAGCATGGTACTGGTACAAGAGCAGGCACATGGTCCAATGGAACAAAATAGAGAATCCAGAAATAAACCCAAATACCTACAACCACTTATCTTTGACAAAGCAGACAAAAACATACACTGGGGAAAGGACACCCTATTCAACAAATGGTGTTGGGAAAATTGGATAGCTATATGCAGAAAAATGAAACTTGATTCCAATCTCTCCCCATATACAAAAATTAAGTCGATTAAAGACTTAGATGTCGGATCTGAAACCATAAAAATCCTAGAGGAAGCTGGGCTCGGTGGCTCAGCCTGTAATCCCGCGCCTTGGGAGGCTGAGGTGAGTGGAATGCCTGAGCCCGCGGGTTCGAGACCCGCCTGGGCAACTTGGCGAGACCTCATCTCTACAATAAATCAAAAATTAGCCGGGCG
>CAUYQG010101491.1:0-16889 GCA_963574415.1 Tarsius wallacei
ACCACATTGAAATACCACCAAACCCCAGTAAGAATAATAAAACAAAAAACAACAGATGCTGTTGAGGATGCAGAGAAAAGAGAATGCTTCTACACTGGAAATTGGAATACAAACTTATGGAAAACATTGTGGTGATTTCTAAAAGAACTAGACATTGACCTTCCATAAAACGCACAATTCCCCTTCTGGGAGTATACCCAGAGGAACACAAATCATTCTACAAAAATGATACCTGTGTGAACATGCTTATTGCAACACTATTCAAAAAGGCAAAACCATGGAACCAACTGTGCTGCCCATCAAAATTGGACTGGATAAAAAAATGTGGTGAGTATATATGATGGAATATTACACAGCTATAAAAAGGACCTTATGGACTTCACAGAACAAAATTCTTAAACCTTTCCTTGGTTCCTTTCCTTCTGTAATACCTCAAGTCTAATCTGTTAAAAAGCCTGTTGGCTCAAGCATCGAAAGCCTCAACTGCTTTTCATCCCTTCCGCCACTTTCATCCTACTTCAAGCAACCTTCATCATTTACCTTTAGTAGTCTACTACTCCCTACTTGTTTTACTACCCGGTTATGACTGCCAGAGTGATGTTATTACACTGTACGTGCGACCATAGCACTGATTTTCTTGCCACTATTCAAAGACTTTTTATTCCACCAGGAATAGAGGCTAAAGTATTTACAATGACCTACAGATTCAATGTTGATGATGGTCTGAGCCTTACTTTCTTCCTACACTGCTCTGATTGTGGGTGAGCTAATTCCTGCAGGCTAGCCTCCACAAATTTCTTTTTCAACCCATCAACTGACTTTCAGCTCAATCCAGCCAATGGAAGACACTGACAGAAGATAGGTGGGCAGGGAGAAGGGAGAATCCTGGACATTTCTTCCCTCCCAGGCAGTTTCTTCAAGTCACAGTGACTTTACTTCCTTGGTAGCTCTGCTTCCCAAACAGTGAACTTTTCATGGTCCTGGCTTCCACCAGATCCTAGGGCATGTAAACATCATATAACCCTTTGTCTATCTGGGCTAGAATGGTTGTTCTTCTTGCTGATCTAATTTCTGCTTTATCTCTCTGTTTCATATTTGGTTATTTTTCACTCCATTATCCCTGTCAACTAACTCTCTGAGTTAATTTTCTTTTTCTGTAAATCAAGTGATTCTTGTTTTTCTGTTTAGACAGAATTTGACAGATACAATGGCTTAATAATAATAATGTTGTTGTCATGTTTATATCCCATTAAAATGTAGGGTAATTAGTAGAGAAGTCCTGGTCCAACAGGTATTTGGTACACGATCCTTTGCTCTTGAAACTCCACCCTTATCTAAATCTTTGGATCCTCTCCATTTGGTAGTATATTGAGAGACAGGAAAACAAATGGAGTGAAAAGGGTAAATTAATTATAAGGGCCAAGTCTGCAATTGGGGGCATTGGCAATAGGCATGCAATAGGCATCATTTCTATTTCCTATTCAGTTGACCAGAACTTTTTCTACCCACACAGCTGGCCACACATGCCTCACAACAATGGAGACTGGAGAATACAATTTATCTCTAAGCCTGGAAAGAAGGCAAGGAAACAGATACTGTTGAATATTAGCAGTTTTTTCCACAGGGTTCCAGTCACACTTCTGTATCTCATGGCTTGACAGATGATGATAAATGTCATAAAGGGAAGCTGCTACTTTAGGCAGCTCACTTAAGAAATACCACCAAAGACCTCAAAGAGTAAGAGAGCAAGCCGTGAGAGATAGGGGAAGACTACTCTAAATTCAGAATGTTAAATGCATTGTTCCTGAGGCAGGAATAAGCTTGATGTGTTCAAGAATCTGTAAAGAGCTAATATGGATGGCATTTCTTATCATTTAATTTTTTAAAAAATATCTCAGAGAACCCTGTTTTCAACTGTCAAAGTTATTTTGGAATAAATAACTTGATTTAAATTATAGAAAATATTTATCTTCCATAGTCAACTTTGTACGAAGGGGGATAACCCACAAACCAGAATTTATTTATTAAAAATTGTGTAATTATTCTTACATGTTTAAACTTCAGTCACCTTATAAGTACTCTCCGTTTGATACAATACACCTATCAAGATGCTTTCTGCACTGCTCAAAATAGTTTTTGAACTTGTCAATTTTGATGCCTTTTAGTGCTTCTGCCATTTTTTGTTGCACCTCTTCCACATTGCCAAACATTTCCCTTGAGGAATTTGTAATCTGGGAAAAAAGTAAAAGTCGCTTGGGGTGAAATCAGGTGAATAGGAAAGGTGGGGCATGGGGGTCATGCTGTTTTTTGGTCAAAAACTGCTGAACACTCAGTGTGATATGGTGTGGGTAGGTATGTTACCACGGTGAAAGAATCAATCACCTGTTTGCCACAACTCAGGACGTTTCTTCCCCAAATCATGTCACAACCTTCTCAAAACTTTCAGGTGATTGACCATCTGATCAGGAGGAACAAATTCTGATTATACTACAAGGAGCTTGCCCTCCAAAAGATAATTCCATTTGATTTGGGGAATTCCCTTCGTATACCAAAGCACATTCACCAGAAATCTTATGTCCGTTCCTCACCAGTCTGATCTTTTTTTCTCGTTTCCAACAAGTATTCCTTTTCTTTCATTTTCTCTTTTATATAGTCACTTTTTCTTTTTGAAAACATCATCAAATATGTTTATGTGCGTATATATGTGTGAGTATAAATATATATATACATATATGTATATAATCTCCATATTTCTTCTTCCTTATACAAAGGGTGGCATATTAAATAACAAATTATTCTGGCAGCCATTTCATATCAGTTTTTTGGAGATCTGTCTGTTACTTTTTGCCATCGATCAGTATTCCAATAGCATAGTCCATACTTTGAGAAGTCCACTGCTTCTCACTGGCGTTACTTCCAGTTTTTTACTATGTCTAAAGTAGAGTGGCCTTCCCTAAGTCACTTGCTTTAATCATTCTCTGTTATTGTCCTCAAAACATATGTCACTACAAAAGATACCGTGATCATTCACTTGTCTATTTCCTGTCCTCACAATCTTGTGTTAGTGTCACCATTAGCCCAGAAATGTTGTTTATTTTGCTTATTTCTATATCTGCATTATCTATAATAGTATCTGGTACTTAGTAAAAGCATTTGTTGAATGCATGCTTTTATTTTACTCCTTTAAAGTAATTTCACGGTTGTTAATCCTTTTTCAAAAGAAAGTTTGGGAAGCAGTCTATATTAGTCTGGCTTCACCTGAAAAACATAGGCTAGATACATAAATAGATAATAGATGGATGAACTATATTGAGAAGCATTGGCTTACGTGATGATGGAGGTGGAGAAGTCCTATAATTAGTCATCTGCAGGCTAAAGACCCAGAAAAACTGGGGGTGTAGTTCAAAGGTCTGAAAGCCAATGAGTTGATGGTATAGATTAGACTTCAAATCTGAAGGCTTGAGAACCAGAATCCCAGAGGGAAGAAGAAGATTGTTGCTTCCACTCAGGTAATCACAGAGAGGAAGTGTGAATCCAAACTCACTCCTCCTTCTTGTTGTATTCTGGCCCTCTACAGATTGGATAATTTGAAAGATATCTACTCACACTGGGGAGTGTCATCTGCTTTACTAAGCCCCCACTTCAAATGTGAATCTCTTCCAGAAACATCCTCACAAACACACTCACAAATATTGTTTAATCTGGTATCTGGGCATCTCATGACCCAGTCAAGTTGAATCTAAAGTTAACTATCATCACACAGCACTTAGTTGTAAAAGGGGATATGATGCAAAGGTACTGGTTTTGCATTTCCTGGGAGAAAGAGATTTCCTTTGCAGCAGGGTTGGTAGGCAATGTGTGGAGTGATGGAAGGAGATCTCTCAAGGCATACTAGTAGTAGAATATCATAACAGCTAAGAGCTTGACTTTGGATTCTAATTTTATTGTTTACTAACTATGTGACCTTGGACAAATTACTTGACTTTTCTGACCAGTGGATTTATTTGCAAAACTGGAATAATAAATGCCTCATGAAATTATATGCATTAAATAGGATAAGCCAGGAAAAGGGTTTAATGCAGCACTTGGGACAGAGTAAGATATCAATAAATATTAGCCATCGCCATCATTTATATTAGAAGAAAACTATGTTTAAGCCTTCTAGAATCTGATAAAGACTGTGAGAACATTATGCTTTGTTGTTGCTGTGGATACAGGGCGAGAATATTACTAGACATAGAGCTGACATAGCAAAGATCACAGGTAGAAGAGAAGCTGGATCTCAAAGTGAGGCTTTCTGCCTGCTGGTCTATGATCTTTGTAATAGCCGAAACAGCAAGAACGATGGACCCACTCTTGTATTTTGCTAGCGAAAACAAATGATATTTACATATGTATATGCACACTGACTTATAAATGAAAATATTTTGACCCACTGCTCTTATTACAAGATGCCAACCTTATCATACATAGGACCTGGTGAAAAATGCCCCATTACTGAGGGAGAGGTGGTAAGAAAAAACACAACAGTCAAGGAAGCAAGAAAATAAAGGAAGAGCACAGAAAAATGGGTTCTATTTTCTCTGATTGTAGCACCAGATTCCACTGCCCTCCTATGAGTTCGCTAGGACTTTACTTAAAACCACAGAGTTCCAACAGCTTCTTGAAAGCATCCATTTCACATTGCTATGCTCTCAAATAATTAAATGTTTACTAGTAAACAGATGTCAGCTGCTCAGAAATCTCACTTAATATAATTAAAATACATATACTGAATGCTCAGATAAATGTGCCTTGGCTTTGAGTATTCTTTAGATACTCATCAGAATCCATATTTACCACAGCCTTTTAGAAAATAGTCTCTCTGTGGCAAGAAACTACTTCCATTTTTGAATGTGTCTCTGAGTGAGAAAAGCAATTAGAAAGATTTGAAAAACATATACAGTAAGGGCAATGGAAATGTTGTTTGTGTCAGTATTCTCTAATACTGTTTTGTCTGTACTCAGTTTTCTTTCCTGCATGTCCTGCGTAATCTCACAAAAACCGTTCTGTAGTTGCAATAAACGAGCATTTCATTGGACACCTCCACATCCCTTGTATTACTGTATGGCTAAGTATCTGTGCAAATAATAAGCCCTTCAGTATACCACCAAATAATGATATTGTAAAACATGGATATTGCAATAAAAAACCCAAGACACATTTGTCATTTGTACTTGGCTTTTTGTCATTTTCTTCCTCCCTTTTATTTACTTAAGTAAAGTAGAAATAGATTATTTATGTTAAAAAATTTTAAATTAATTCAAGCAATAGAGAATGGTGAAAACCCTCATGAATTCTTTCCTCCTCATTCCTTCTCCAGAACGTCCACTGTCTTTGCTTTGTTGATTATGTCCTTAGAACTTTTTTCTTTATATTTACAAAACAAAGCAAACACATAAATGCCCACATAAACTCACATATACTTGTACTTCATTTTTTTAAATAAGGACATAGAACTCAAGTAGATACATCTCTCTGTGACTTGCTATTTTCACTTTTGAATATGATTTAAGAATCTTTTCACCTTTCTATATATAGAAATATCATTTTCTTGAAACTCTTTAACACAGATAAATCAGAGTTTACATTACTATTCAAAAATTACCAGATATAGGTCACTCTCAATTTCTCTTCATTAGTTAAAAATCCATGTGCATGATTAATTGTGAAAATTTGTATGTCATCTTGAAGGTGAGGCATCTAAAAATGTAACTCTTGTGTCAAAGACAATACTTGTGCACAGGCATTATCATACTGACCTCCCAAAGCCTGTACACATTTACATTCCCATCCATTTTTCTACATGCAAGCCAGTTTTTGGTACTGGCAATCTTTTGTTAATCTAATATTTATTTTACTTTGCATTTTCTAAGTAATACTGAATATGAAGTCATTTCCTATGCTTACCAGTCAATTATAATTTTTTCTTATCAGTCAATTATATTTTTTTCTCTGAGTTGCCTAAGCACAGGCTTTGAAAATGTCTATAAATAGCTTTTTCCTTTCTTTCTTTAAAATTTGATTTGAAGGAATTCTTTCTATAAACTAGCTAATAATCCCATGTTTTACAGTTTGACAAATATCCCAGTGCACAGTGTACATTTTGCTCTTTTTCATAATACAGAGAATTTCAGATTTGTGAAGTCAAAATTATTTATCTTATTTTATGCAATTTTCAAATTCCCTAGGAAAGCCTTTATGCCATGTCCATTGCCTTACCACTCTGTATTTTCTGCTCACCCTTGTTACTGAAGCAAAACGTACATAGCGAAAACTGAATAAACTATTAAGCATACAGTTCAACAAATGACTGAAAAGTGAATATACCTCAGTATTCACCACCCAAGTTAAAAAATGGAACATTTCCTGTCAAATTGAAACCTTATCCCCCTCAATCATGAGACCACCCTCCTCCTCAAAAGTAACTTCTACCCTAACTTCTAAGCCCATAGATTTGTATTTTTATATAAATATCATCATACGGAATATATTTTTGTTTTATTTTACTCAGTATTATGTTTATAAAGTATCCATTCTAATAAGTGTAAGTGGTTTTATTTCAGCCTCATTGTTATGCAGATTATATTATATAAAAATACTAAAAATAATATTATCTATTATTTTGTCACAGCTTATTTGGACAGTATCTGGTTTATGCTGATTATGAATACTACTGCTATGAACATCTTAAATTGGAATGAATTTCTCCCAAAACGGTACAGACTGCTTGATTGTATTCTATTTAACAGTATTGTTGAGAAATCAGATGCTGTTCTCATTCCTCCTGTGTTGTTGTTTTTGACTGGGCTTTTCTCCTCTCTTTTAGGTTCTTTGTCAAAAAACCCATGCCAGTTTTGTGCATTAGATTTTCCAAACTGACTTTCAAATTTTATTGGTAATTTCATTTAAAAATTTTTTGAAGTTTTGTGAGTTGCACTGAAAATGTTGCATTGGGAAAAACTAACACTCTTTTATAATACAGAATATTACCATGCTGAAGAACATTTAACTTTTCAATACTGTATTTTAAAAAATCTTTTAGTTTTATTGACAAACTGTATTGTGTTATCACTTTACACTTTACTTTCACATTTTATTTTTTACTATTTAAACTTTACAAGGTATATCTTTGCAATTATTTTTATGTATTTTATTGTTTTTCTCTAGTTTTATGATTTAAATGTTTAGTTCACTTATTTGCAATAAAATATTTCTAACAGTGCATTTATGGCTATACTTTTTTTCTAATTATTTGGTTTTCATCAGAGATATTTATATGTTCTGCATTTATTGTTATTCTTTTAAAAATATTTTTAGGATTCTCAGGAAGATGGCAGAAGAGCCAGTCAGACTAAGCGAGTTCCAATGTGAGTGAGTGAGTGTACAGAAAATTTTGCATACATGTCAGTGAGTAAGTGGGTGTGTGAGGGGCTGACTGAGTAGAGACTGGGGAGCAAGCGGCCAGTATTCTCCTGGTGAAACAGCTGGTGCCATTGCTTCTCTGCTTGGTCCCTGGTGCTTCTGGGGGTGCAGAAGCCAAGCACCATTTTAAAAAATCAAGAAAGCCCTTCTCAGGAAGAAGCTCCTGGGAGAGACTGCTGGCTTTAGGCTGTGCCTCACCACTTCAGCACCTGGTCAGACACTGGCAGCAAAGGCTGCGGAGAGTACACAGCCAGGGAGCCCAGGGTAGAGCCCCGCTGGAGAAGAGGAAAGAGGCATCCTGACACCATCTTGAAAACTGGACAGGAAAGTGCTCCAGTTTCCTCACCATGGAGCCACAGACCCAACTGATCTCTGTGACCAGCAGATTAACTATTCAGGGGTTGACTGTGACTCGGAGGGAATATCCTGAAAGCACAAACTCTGGTGGGACAGGATGAGTGCTGAGTCTCAGACACCCCATCCCTCACCCTGATTCATGTCCAATGCCCTCCTCCTCAGCAATCCCTTGAACATCAGACCCACATGGCTGGGGCACAGCAGAGGTACAAACCCAGGCAGTCTGAACATCAGCCGCAATAGGACTCCACTCCAGGATAAGCCTAGCTTGGGGACACCACACCAGTACCTGGGGAAGAGACAATCCTGTACCTCCCCAATGGAGGGCATCCCTCTGACCATACTAGAGTGGGAGGGGAGGACTGAAGCCCCATTCACCCCCATTACACCGTCCTCCTTCCCTGAGCCAGACACTGGGGAGATTGTGAATGAGGCCAAAATTCTACAGGATTACAGCAGGGGAGCAGCTGAGAGGAACAACTACAGAATCTGCCACAAGAGGGCATGGTTTTGCTTTTTTTAAAAAAATTTTTTATGTTTCCTTTGTGCATGAATGTGTATGTGAGGGTTTGACCTGCATCCGCCCCCGATCTCCTTTTCTTCTTTCTTTTTTTTTTTAATTTTTCTTCCTTAATTTTTTCTTTTCTGTTTCTGTGTGTACCTGAAAGATTGAGTGTTCATCTTTCAGGGTTCTTTTGTTTTGTTTTGTTTGTTTGTCTCTTTTTTTAGTTTAATGTGTGTGTGAAAACGTGTGACGGTTTGATTTGAATTCCTTTTTTTCTTTCCTTTTCCTTTTCTCTTTTTCTTCTCCTTTCATTTTGGGTTGGACATGTGTGTGTGTTTAGTTTTTCTGTTTGTTGTTGTTGTTTATTTTCTTTTGGTTTGACGTTACTCTAGTTTGTTTTGGGGTGTGTGTGTGTGTGTGTGTGTGTGTGTGTGTGTGTGTTTTGCTTTGGTTTTTGATCTTATTGTTCTGTGTTTGTTTTTACATTTTTTTGAATTGTTGTCTGTCTTATTTCATTCTATTTTTCTCTGTTCTCCTCATTGTTGTAGCTGTATTGTATACTTGGGGGTACACACATGTAGACATTGCATCATCATACAGAGTGGTGGTGGAGAGTAGATCTCAGGGAATCCATACCACAATCAGTGAACATTGTGATTTGCAAGTAGTTTCTGAATCCTAGCATCCCATTCTCCACCTTATTTGACTCTCAAAACTATAAGGGACAGCAAAGCTCCCCACCCACAGCCTTGTTTCAAAATAGAACAAATTCAGAGCCCTGATCAGGGAAGAATAGAGGATTGTGCAAACATGAGAAGTGATAGCCTCTCCTACTGCCACTGAATAGTGGAAAAAGAGAGAAAATAAATGGATCTGTCACAAATGAGGAAAAATCAGTGAAAGGACACAGATAATTCCCAGTATTACAAAGAGAAGATGCCTGAAAAATCAGACCTAGAGCCCAAACAATGAAAGTCACCAACCACTGGCCCCAGAATACAACAGGTATTAGCGAATGGATGGAAAGAGTGAATAGGACAAGATGCAACACTGAAAAAAACTTGTAACAGAGATTTTTACCATAAGAAATTTCACCCAGGAAATAAAGAATAATATGACAAATATGGGAAGCAAATTAATCAAGCAGAAGAAAGAATCTCAGAACTTAATGGCCAAGACATGGAATTAACCCAATCTGCAAAAAATACAGAAAGAACCCAGAAAGAAACAACAAAGCCTCCAAGAGATGTGCAATTATATCAAGAGGCCGAACCTACACCTGATTGGTATCCCAGAAGAAGAAAAAGAAAGGGATAACAACTTAGAGCAATATTTCAGGAGGTTATCATAGAAAACTTACCCCATCTCACCAGAGATGTGATCATCCAACCACAAGAAATACAGAGAATCCCTGCAAGACATCAAATGAGAAGACCAACCTCTAGACACATATTTATTCACCTACACAAAGTAGTCGCAAAAGAAAAAATCCTAAAGGCAGCAAGAGAGAAGACCAGACAACCTACCAGGGAAAACCAATCAGAATAGCAGCAGACCTATTGGCAGAAACACTAAAAGCCAGAAAGGACTGGAGTTTCAATATTCAAAGTCCTCAAAGATAAACAATTTCAACCAAGAATTTCTTACCCAACCAAGCTCAACTTCATCAGCCTTGGAGAATTACAATCCTTCTCAGCCATCCAATCCCTAAGATATTATGCAGCTTCTAGGCCAGCTTTACAGGAGACATTTTAAGCACAGAAGAAAGAAAAAAATAGTATTACCACATACTTCCCAAGAGAACAGCAGAACAGAGAGCTGACAGAAAATACACTGTGACTGCAAACTTAAAAACAAACGTATACATTAACCCAAAAGCTAAAAGAAAACAAACAAAAACTTTAAAAGAACCTCATGCCACGGATAAACAATCACATTTCAATAACCAGTCTGAACATGAATGGACTAAATGCACCACTTAAAAAACATAATGGCAAACTGGATAAAAAACCATGACCCACATAGTTGCACATCCAGGAAACTCATCTCAACACAAGGGATGCACACAGACTCAAAGTTAGAGGACGAAAAACAAGTTTCCAGTCAAATGGATTACAAGAGAAGGCAGGAGTCATGATCTTAATATCACACCAAACAGCCTTTAAGCTTTCAAAAATTTAAAAAGATATGGAAGTACATTATGTAATGATAAAAGTTTCAATCCATCCATAGGAAAAATCCATCCTAAACATATATGTACCCAACACAGGAGCACCAGTATTTATAATGCAACTACTCTGTAAACTAAGAAAAGATACCGACTTTAACACTATTATAGCTAGGGACATAAATACCCCACTAATAACCCTAGATAGAACATTGAGGCAAAAAATCAACAAAGAGATCTGGTACCTCAACTTGATGCTCTACCAAATCATCTTAATAGACACCTACAGCGTACTCCACCCATCAACCACAGAATATACATTCTACTTATCACCCCATGGAACATACTCCAAGATTAATCACACCCTCAGCCATAAATCAAGCACAAACAGATATCATAAGATTGAAATACCGCCATGCACCTTTTCAGATCACAGTAGAATAAAAATACATATCAACACCAATAAAATTCCCCAAAACCCCAAAAAACATGGAAACTAAACAGCATGATGCTGAATGACTACTAGGGCATCATGGAAATCAAAAGAGACACTTAAAGATTCCTGGAAACAAATTAAAACAATGAAACAT
Source organism: Tarsius wallacei (assembly GCA_963574415.1). NCBI lineage: Eukaryota > Metazoa > Chordata > Mammalia > Primates > Tarsiidae > Tarsius > Tarsius wallacei. The sequence goes on from CAUYQG010101491.1 coordinate 11,084, forward strand.
CCTACCAAAACCTCTGGGATGCCATGAAATCAGTTCTAAGAGGGGAATTTAAATCTCTATGAACACATCAAACGAATGGAAAGACCACAAGCTAAGAAAGGAGCTGGAAAGACAAGAACACCAAAACCCTAACTTTAGCAGGAGAATCCAGATCACCAAAGTCAAAGCACAAATAAGGGACATAGAAGTCAAAAATCAAAGAAAAAAAATCAACAAAACAAAAAGCTGTTTCTTTGAAAGAATAAACAAGACTGATGGACTCCTAACCAAAATGATCAAGAAAAAGCCCAAATAAACATAATCAGAAACGCAAAAGAATAAATCACATCTGACCCCAAAGAAATACAAGAGATTATCGGAGATTACTATGCACATCTGTATGAAAACAAACTTGATAACCTAAATGAAATGGAAGACATTCTGACAACCTCCCAAGGTTGCATTACTAAATAGACCAATAACAAGCCAGAAAATTTGACTCCCTCATAAAAAAAAAAAAAAAGCTATCTAGAAAAAAAAGCCCCGAACCAGATGACTTTCCAATGGAATTCTGCAAATTGTACAAGGATCCCAATGTTAATGAAAGTATTCCAGGCAATTGAGAAAGACAGAATTCTCCCCAGCTCATTTTACAAAGCTAACATGACACTGATACCTAAACCAGGTAAAGATCCAACAAAAAAGAGAACTACAGGCCAATATCCTGAATGAACATAGATGCAAAAATGTTCAACAAGATTCTAGCAAATCAGATCCAACAAAACATCTCAAAAATCATCCACCATGACCAAGTAGGCTTCATCTACAGGATGCAGGGCTGGTTCCACATCTGCAAGGCCATAAATGAAATTAAATACATCAACAAATGTAAAAACAGGAACCATGCGATTATATCATTAGATGCAGAAAAAGCTTTTGATAAAAATCCAGCATCCCTTGTTCATAAAAACCCTCAAACATCTAGGCTTAGAAGGAAAATACCACAAAATCGTAAGTGCCATCTATGATAAACCCACAGCAAGCATATTGCTAAATGGACAGAAACTGGAAACATTTTCCCTGAAAATCAGAATAAGACAAGTCTGCCCACTCTCATCCCTCTTGTACAACATTGTGCTGGAAGTCCTAGCTAGAGCAATTATTCAAGAAAAGGAAATCAGGGGTATTCAAATGGCAAAACAGGAAGTTACATTATATCTCTTTGCTGATATGATCCAATGCTTCGAAAATCTAAGAGAATCTGTCAAATACTTGCTTTCACTGATAAAGGACTTTAGCGAAGTCCTGGGCCAAAAAATAAATATGCAAAAGATAGTTACATTCTAAACACTAGTAATAAACAGACAGAGAACCAATAAAAAGCGCAATTTCATTCACAGTAGCCACACAAAAAATGAAATCCCTAGGCATCTTCCTAACCAGAGAAGTAAAAGACCTTTACAATGAAAACTACGAAACACTGATCAAGGAAATTCAAGATGGCACAAACAAATGGGAAAATATTCCATGCTTATGGATAGGAAAAATCAAAATTGTCAAAATGTCCATCCTTCCAAAGGTAATCTACCAATTCAATGTAATACCCATTAAGTCACAAACATTATTCCTCTCAGACCTAAAAATGACAATACAGAAATTCACATGGAAACATAAATGACTACGAATAAAAATTCCTTAGCAAAAGAAGCAAAGTAGGAGGTATCACACTTCCAGATCTTAAAGTTTACTATAAGGCCACAATAATCGAAACAACCTGGTATTGTTAAAAGAATAGGCATATGGACCAAATGGCACAGGATAGAAATTCCAGAAGCAAAACCTCAATTTCTCAGCCAACTCATCTTCAACAAAGCCTCCACCACCAACCACTGGGGGGAGGAAAACCTACTGAGTAAATGATGCTGGGAAAAATGACTGGCCATATGCAGAAGATTGAAACAAGACCCATACCTATCACCATACACAAAAAATCAACTCTAAATGGATTAATGACATAAATCTCAAACTGTAAGAACCTTAGGAAATGCAAAAGACACCCTTATGGAAATCGGAACTGGCAACCATAAGACTGACAAGTGGGACTTCATCAAACTGAAATGTTTCTGCAAAGCAAAAGAAACCATAGGAGAGCCAGAAGACAGCCCACAGAATGGGAAAAAATATTTACCAACTGTATATCTGACAAAGGCTTAACATCCCGAATCTACAAGGAACTCGAATGTGCCAAAAGGAAAAAAACAAACAGCCCCATTAAAAAGTTGGCAAAAGACATGAACAGACACTTCTCAAAAGAAGATATATGGGCAGCCAACAGACACATGAAAAAGTGCTCAGCCTCACTAATCTTCAGAGAAATGCAGATCAAAACTACATTGAACTACTACCTAACCCCAGTAAAAATGGCCATCATTAATAAAACAAACAACAACAGATGCTGATGAGGATGCAAAGAAAAAGAAGCACTCTACACTGCTGGTGGGAATGCAAACTAGTGCAACCTCTTAGGAAAACAGTGTGGTGATTTCTAAAGACAATGACCTTCCATATGGTCCAGCAATCCCCCTACTGGGAATTTACCTGGAGGAACTCAGATCATTCTACAAAAAAGATACCTGCACACACATATTTATTGCAGCACTATTCACAATAGCAAAAACAAGGAACCAATCGTGTTGCCTGTAGAAACTGGACTGGATTAAAAAAAATATGGGCATATACATAATGGAATATTATGCAGCCATAAAGAAGGACAAACATATGGACTTTGCAATAACTTGGATTGATTTAGAGTCTATCATACTCAGTGACCTATCGCAAAACAAAGAACAGAGTCCCACATGTTCTTATTCATAAGTGGACCCTGAACATTTACCATAATACTATAAGAAAGAAATTAGCAGTAGCAGGATACTGCCAGTAAGGCAGGGGCAGGGGGAGGCACACTTTACCCATAAGGGTACCTGATCTCAAACCAAGCAAAGTGGGCATCAAAGGGAGGCCCAAAATTTACCTGTACCTTGACCACTTGTATACCTAATCCTGAATTATACCCCACATCTTTAAAATTAAAAAAAGAAGAAAATATATATAATATGTATTTTAAATTTCATTTTCTTTCCTTTATTGTCTCTTTTACACAATAGTCGTTTGTTTATTTCTGTGTGTTTGTTTTGAGTTGGGCTTTCACTCTGTCATCCAGGCTGGAGTACAGTGAATGACACAATCACGGTTTACCACAGCCTCGACCCCCTGAGCTCAGGCCATCCTTTCACCTCATCCTCCCAAATAGCTGAGACAGGCACATGCCTGGCTAATTTTTAAATTCTTTTTATAGAGACAAGGTCTCCGTATATTGCCTAGGCTGATCTTGAACGCCTGAGCTCCGGTTATCCTCCCTACTTGATTTCTCAGACTGCTGGGATTACAGGCATGAGCCACTGCACCCAGTCTAATAGTATTTTCTTAAGTTATATTTTGCTATTGTAAAAACCCATTTATATATTTTATTTAAATGTCATCAGTATATTCACTGTTCTTTTTCTCTTCTAGAATCTGGGCCAGGATCCTGTATTAAAATAAGCTGTCTCCTTAGTCTCCTGTCTTCTGTGATAGTTCCTTGGTCTTTCCTTGCCTTTCATGGCCCTGACAACATTGAGGACACTGCTCTGTTAATTTGTTGAATGTCTCTCAATTTGTAGACTTCTTTGATGATTTCTCATTATTAGGTTGAAGTTATGAAGGTTGAAAAAGATAACACAAAGGTGATGTGCTCACAGTACATCGTATCAAAAGCCACATAATATCAACATATTATCACACTGGTGGTTGTGAACTTGATCACTTCATTAAGGTACTAGTTGTCAGACATCGCCACTGTAAAGTTACTCTACTTTGCTTTGTGATTAATGAATATCCTAAGGGAGATACATTGGTTCTATGCAAATGTATTGTTTCTTCTCACACTCATGCACACTGACTTCAGCACCCATTTGTAGATTTTGCCTGAGAGTTATTACAGTAAAGCTCTAATAAGACTTTCTATTGTGCTTATTAATTCTACACTTTTATTAAGCTTCTTATGTAAGTGAAAGAGGCTGCTTATACTCAATTATTTAGTCATGGATTTTTTTATATCAGCATGTAAACATAAATATTTATTTTAGACTATGCCTTATTACACAATATTACACTTGTTAACTTTCTTTCTTCAATTTTTTGAGCATTAACCACTAGAATATTGAGGGATTGCTCAGATTATTTGCTCCACAACAGAAACAAGCAAACAGATTTGAGCAAACAGACTTTTCCTCAATATAATATAATCTTTATATTATAAAGATGTGGGGTACAAGTCAGGATTAGTTGCGTGATTAATCTGTGTGCAGGTGAAGTATGGGCCTCTAACTTGGCTTTACTTCCCCAACCTTTTGTGTTGTTACATGACCCCTTCCGCCAGTGTCCCATGACTGCCAATCCCTCTCTTCGGCTACTGTGATACATGTTCAGTTCCCACTATGAGTGAGATCATGTGGTATTTGGTTCTTTGTTTCTGTGATAGATCACTAAGTATGATTGTCTCCAACTCGATCAAATTTGCTGTGAAGTCCATGATTTTGTCTTTCTTTATGGCTGTGCAATGTTCCATTGTGTTTATGTACCACATATTTTTATCGCCTCTACTTTCAATGGACAGTAGGGTTGGTTCCATTTTTTTGCTATTGTGAATAGTGCAGCAATAAGCATGTATATGCAGGTGTCTTTTTTGTAGAATGATTTGTGTTCTTTGGGGTATATTCCCAGAAGGGGGATTGTTGGGTCATATGGAAGGTCAATTTCGAGCTCCTGTAGATACTGCCACACTGTTTTCCACAAAGGCTGAACTAGTTTGCATTCCCATCAACAATGTAGAAGTGTTTCCTTTTCTCTGCATCCCCCTAGGCATCTGTAGTTTTTTGATTTAATGATGGCCATCCTTACTGGCATTAGGTGGTATCTAAATGTGGTTTTGCTTTGCATTTCTCTGATGATTAGTGAGGCAGAATGTTTTTTCATGGATCTGTTGTCTGCTCAAATGTCTTCTTTGGAGAAGTCTCTATTCAGGTCCCCTGCCCATTTTTTAATAGGGCTGTTTACATTTTTTTCCTTTCAGCTACTTTGAGTTCCTTGTATAGCTTTGATATTAGGCTTTTTTATTCCCATTCTGTGGGTTGTCTCCCTGCTCTCTTGATGGGTTCTTTTACTGTGCAAAAACTTTTCAGTTTGATGAGGTCCTGCTTTTCTATCCTATCTTTTATGGCATATGTTTTGGGAATTTGATCAGGAATAGGTTACTTACTCCAATGTGCATAAGAGTGTCTTCTGCATTTTCTTCTAGGATTCTTATAGTTTGAGATTTTACATTTAGGCCTTTCATTCATTTAGAGTTGATTTTTGTATATGGTTAGGTAAAGGTCCTGTTTCATTCTTCTGCATGCGGTCAGCCAGTTTTCCCAGCACCATTTGCTAAATAAGGTCTCCTCTCCCCAGTAGTTGTTAATTATAGTTTTGTCAAAGATGAGTTGGTTGAGAGATTGAATTTTTGCTTCAGAAATCTCTGTCCTGTTCCATTGGTCTGTATGCCTATTCCTGTACAAGTACCAGGCTGTTTCAATTACTATAGCCTTATAGTAAAGTTTAAAGTCTGGAAGTGTGATACCTCCCACTTTGTTTCTTTTGCTGAGGATTGTTTTTGCTATTCATGTTCTTTTTTGTTTCCATATGAATTTCTGTACTGCTATTTCCAGTTCTGAGAAAAATGCTATTGGTA
>CAUYQG010101494.1:0-13932 GCA_963574415.1 Tarsius wallacei
TTTTTTTTTTGAGTTGGAGTCTCACTCTGTCGCCCAGACTGGAGTGCAGTGGCCGCTCCCGGCCACCGCAGCCTCGACATGCTGGGCTCCGGCGATCCTTCCGCCTCAGCCTTCCAAGTAGCTGGAACTACAGGCGCGCGCTGTAGAGATAAGGTTGCCCAAGTGGGTTGCCCAAGCGGGTCTCGAACCCACGGACTCAGGCAATCCACTTACCTCAGCCTCCCAAGGTGTGGGATTACAGGCTGAGCCACCGAGCCCGGCTTCATCTCTACAGTTAAAAAAAAAAAAAAAAATTAGCTGGGTGTGGTAGCACACATCTGTAGTTCCAGCTACTTGGAAGGCTGCAACAGAAGAATCACCGAAGCCCAGCTGGTCGTCGCTGGGATGGCCATGAGCGTGCCACTGCACTCCAGCCTGGGCGACAGAGCGAGACTCCAACTCAAAAAAAAAAAAATTAGCCGGGCATGGTGACATGTGCCTGTAGTCCCAGCTACTCGAGAGGCTAAGGCAAGAGGATTGCCTGAGCCCAGGAAATCGAAGCTGTGTTGAGCCATGATCGTATCACTTGCACTCTAGCCTGGATGATGGAGTAAGACTCTGACTCTAAAAATAAAGCAACACCTTATTACTTTCCATCCTCCTCATTCTGTTACTCTGTTTTGTTTATATCACCTTCCACTGCCAGAAATTGTACTATGTTGTTCCCCACCTAAATGTGAACTTGATCAACATAGAGGCTTTACCTTATTCATCATTTACCCCCAGTGCCTGAAACAGTACCTGGAACAAGGTAGACATTTAATATGCTGTTGAGTGAGTGAATGAACAAACAAATGAACAAATGAATGTCTTCCTGTCCCTGTAGTCATTTGGTTGTAGTTCTTACCCTGAGAGTATGTTTGCGTATTTGTACCCAGAAAGCAAACAGGATGGCATGTGTTGTTCTGTGTGGAAGTCACCAACATTTTCAAATAGCTCAAAAGACACACAAGTCATTGCACATGTGAAAGGCTGTAGGTCTTGGGCTATGAATGCTGGGGGCTGGTGGGGAGTCTCTGGATGCCAGTGCTCCGAGGAGGCGTGTCCCAGGGCGCTGTGCTGTATGTGCTGTTCCTCTCCCCAGCTGTGCATCTGTCCCCAGGTGTCTTCCTGTCTCTCAGCATGTTATGATGTCTTGGCTGCTTTGGTGAGGTGTTTTTCTGTCACAGAGACTATTTATCCCCACTTCTCTTCCCTCTTGTCTCTCCACCTGTGCCTCTAGATGTAAATGTAGGGGGTAGTCTCCCTCAGCTCCCTTGCCCCCTCACACACCGCCCTGCCCCAGCCTTGGACCCCCCTCCCTTTCTCAGTGGGCCCTGTTGCTGGGCTCCGTGTTGCCATAGTGACGGTTGCCAAGTCCCTGAGGCTGATAGCCAGCGATGGGGCTGTCGGCTCCATCCACGCGGGAGGCTGAGGGGGGCTTCCCATTGTGTGGAGAAGGGGATGTTGCCATGACAACCAACCCCCACTAAGGGGCAAGGACCAGCCCTTCCACCCCCCATGAGCCTCCCCACCTCAGACAGCTCCAGTGTGGGCTCAGAAGACAGGAGTAAATTCCAGGCAGCTCAGTACCTGGCCTCCCAATTTTCAACTCCCCTCCTGTCGTGCCTGCGTCTCTCAGGACCCAGGCATTTTACTCAGACAGGGGGAGGGGCAGGGGTCCCACTGGACAGAAGAGGGGAAGGGGGACCCCTTGACCTCCAGGCAGATGGAAGACAGCGGGAGGGGACCTAAAGTCAGGGGAGGGGAGGGGAGGGCAGAGGTTGTGACCCCTGCTGACTCGCTCCAGTGATGCTCCTGACGGCTGCTTTTGTGGTTGGAGAATGGGACTGAGACTAGGGGGCTGGGCACCCAGGCTTTTTAGGGGAGAAGAACCTGGGTTATGGGTATACAGGGAACCAGGGAACCAGGGAACAGGCAGCTCAACGCCTGGATCTGAATTCTTCCTACTTTCTTCTGGTCAACCACATCCCTTCTCCCCACATGAGTCCCCAACAGCCAAATTCCCCAAGTCAGAGGTGCCTTGGGTAGGGGTGGTATGGAATAGACTTTAACATATGAACATGTTTTACCACTTTTATCCTAATGACGACTTGCCTTGTCTCCAGTGCTTTGGTTTAACAAGACATTTAGACTGTCTCCACAGGTGAATATATACTCACATACATCCCCATTTGAATGTACTAGCAAACTCCACTGGTGCCTGGGCTCCTCTCTCCCTCCCCTGCAGGTGGTTGCTTCTTCGACCTTCTCACCCAGCCCATTTTGTCCTCCCTATGCAGTACCCACCTCACCACTCCAAATCGACCCTGTCCCTACCCACTCCCCTTGTTTTCATGCAATCCAATGCTCAGCTTGAAAGCCATTCTAACAACCAATTCTTTGTCTCAATTCATGTCCAGTCATTCTCCAGCATTCTTGTCAACTTTTGAAGTTTTTTATTCTTTTTTTGGCTTTTGTTGTTCAAATTTCCCTTTTACAGTAAAACTATTGAGGTGACGGACCCCGCCACCATGACAATATCAACTTCCTGTTCCCTGGAAGGAGCAATTAGAAAAATCAGGAAGGAGCTGGGAACTACAACACCAGAAAGATGACTTGACCTCTGGTGGATGAAGCAACCTTCTTGGCTGGTGACTGAGGTGGCCAACTTGGTGCCCAAGGGCAGCTTTGATCTAATAAAACTGAGCTGGGAGGAAACTGAGGCAACACCCAATTGTACACTAGAGGGCAGGAAGAGGTATCAGCTGGTCACTGTGGAAACAGCGGCCATTGCTAAGTACCACTGTCAGCTAGACCAGCCAGTAGGCCACCATTTTGGTCACTTATAAGGGAACTGTGTTGAGTCTGAAAGGAGTAGGAAATGGAGGATGGGATGAACAAGACAGCCATCTGGGTTACCAGGGGAGAACACGTGGATTCTTGGGGTAGTCCTGTTGATTAACACAGATTATATTGGGATATGGAAAGGAAAGAACAAGACAAATTGGGCCTGCCACAGCAGATGGCAGTCATCTTAGCTGTCCTAAAATCAGCACAGAGCACAAGGGAAGGGAGATCCTGGGAAGTGCCACTGAATACTAAGAAAGTCCTCCTCAGTCCACCTCTATCCTCTTACAGTCAGTAAGTTCCAGCTTCCTCCTGAAACAGGAAGTTCTTCCTGTCCTTCTCCACATAGTAAGAACCATCCACCTCCCACCCCCAACCCCATCCCCCAGACTAAGCCACTTGGAGTTCCAGCCAGACCACTTCCTATTTCAGAAGTTCTACTTCCTGTCCTGGATGAAGGCACTTCCAGTTCCTGCTGCACTGCTTCTGCCACTTCCCAGGCCATTTCTGTCCAGGCCTGGTCACTTCTTGTCTGGAGCAAGTCACTTCCTGTCCCAAGTGGCCCATTCAGCATCAGACCAAGTTCATACATGTCCCGACTGGTTCACATCTTGCTACTGGCCACTGGACAAAACGGGACACTTCTTCTCATGGTAGCTGTCATGACCCAACCACCCCAAATGGCTGGAGTAAGTATGTAGAGGCTTAAGCCAGGGCAGAGAAGGCCCTGCTGCCCACACACTGAGCTGGGGTGGAGTGCCACAGCCTTCCCCATAAGGTCCCCATTTTTGGCGGACTGAGGGGAGTGGTTGGTATGAGAGGTCAGAAGGGGGGCCAAAAGCGAGGGGGAGAAATGCTTGGATACCCCACCCAGGAGATGGGAGAGGCCCAGGATAAGAAGCCAAGAGGGTAAAAGGAGATGTAGGGAGGAGGATGCTAGGGAAGAGGAACAGACCTAGAGACAGAAGAGAGAGAAAGAATAAGAGATAGAGAGAAGAGAAAAACAGTGAGAGGCAGAAAGAAAAGAGTGCCAACCAAAAGACAGACTGTTCCCGCCCTAGCTCTGGGTGGGTGAGGGGGACAAGGGTACCTGGGTCATGGTCAGAGAGGAGGCTGAGCCTGTGTCCCCTCCTCAAGGGAATAGGACCCAGGAACACAGAGACAGAGAGGGGTGCCCATGACCAAACATGAGGGCAGGAGGTGGTAGGGTGGAAGTCTTAAGGAATCCTAAAAGTGGAGAACAGGGCAACAGCCAGGAGGAGCGAAGGAGCTGGTAGGGCAAAGGGAGCCAAGGAGATGTTAGAGGTGTCCCTCAAACCAGGAATTAAACTGGAGGAGCACCCCAAAAAGGGCTGGATTCAGGAGAGTCACATGGGAGGAGCCCTCATACCTTGTAGTAGATGTTTGGAGGGCTCTGGGGGGGCCCATCCTGCACAATATACACAGGATGCCCATAGTCGCCACTCACCTTCTCATAGTGAGGACAGAAGGGGGGATCTGCAGCCCCACCACCCCGCAGAGCTATCCCTAGCTCCCCAGGCTCAGCCTCCCGAGGCCCCATTCCACCTCCACCCCCCAGGCCCAGAGACCCTCCCCTCCCGAAGGAGCCAGGACCAGGGTGGCGACTCTCCGAAGGCTTGGCCCGCCGTCTCCGCCAACACATGGCACCCCCAGCCCCTGCCACGCCCAGCAAGAGCAGCGCCAGCCCCCCTGCTGCCCCAGCTACTGCCGGCATGCTGGGAGGGGGCAGGGGGCCTTCAGCACCCCGGGAGGTTGCATTGCTGGTGGGGTCACCTGGCAGGGAAGGGGTGAAGGAGGAAAGAGGGGGAGGGCCTTAAGGAGCCACCTGGGCATCTGGACTCCCAGCCCTGGGGGTCCCCATGGGCTTCCCTATTGGTGCCCAGGCCCCCTGGGGACTTCACCTCCCCTCCCCCACAAGGCCCGCTCAGAATCCAGGTGTCCAGCCCTTCAGCTTCCTGCCACGTAGTCCTCCCCACTTCTCTGACAGCACTGATTGAAGCACTGACTTGGCTAATTAGTTCTAATTGAGTCTTTTCCTCATTTGGCTTCTATTCCCCTCCCACCCTCCCATCCTCTCTTCTCCTCTTTCCTGTATCACCGCCCCCAAAACTGAAGAGGAAGGAGGAGGAGGGTGAAGGCAGGGCAGCTGGGGTCTGAGAGCAGAGGAGACTGAGGAAGGCAGTGGGCTGGCCCTGGTTCCTACCTGGCATGTTCTCCTTCCCAGGCTCCAGGCTGTGGGCTGCCCCTCGGTCTCTCTCCACGGGTATTTCAGATACAGGTTTTCGGGGGGCAGCTCCTCCTCGGGGACCTGGAAATGGGGAAGACCCGAGAGAGAGGCTGAGACAACTGCCCCCTGACCATGATGGTACTGCCCCAACTTCCCTCAGCTCCTAGGTGTCCCCCAGCCCCACTCACTTTGTCCCACTCGGAGAAGCACCTTCATGCCTCTGGTTAGGCACACGCCTCCCTGCAAGCTCTCCAGGCCTTCCCGAGTCCCATCTGATGTGGCTGGGAGAGAAAAGCCAGAGGGAAGAGTTGGCACTCCCAAGCCTACTCCCTATTCTGGCCCCATACCCTGGCATGAACACCACCTGAGGGTACAGGGGTCTCCCTCTTGGCTTCAGTGGTCCCCCTCCCTTGTCTGCCCTAAGTCTCAGAAGAAGCTCCCCACTCAACCCTGCCCTCTGCCCAGCAGTACCAATTATGTAGTAATCGTGGTGCGAACGGAACTCATGGCCCCAGAGGTTAGGGCTATACTCCTGGAACTTGATGGTGAAGCGGAGATCCAGGTCTGGCCGATCACAAGTGAGAAGGAGATTTGGGGCAGGGGGCGCCTCGCAGCGCCGGCCCTGGGCACCCCCTACCAGGTACAACTTGTAGAACTCATAATTAGGAGAGGAGTGGGGGCCAGGAGGCCGAGCCCGGGGGCAGAGTAGGTCTAGCCGGTCCCCAATCTGAGGGTAGAGCACGTAACCGCCCTCTGCCTGGAACCTGGGGAGGAGGGTGAGGAGGACAAGGAAGAGATGTCAGAGGTCTGATCCCCAGATCTTTCCCTCCCTCACCCCACAACCCTCCAGGATAGCAGTTCTCAGCTCATGCCTGCCTGCCTTTGTCTGAGAGGAAAGTCTGTTCTTATAGAGCAGGCACCGAGGACTCTGCACACTTACACTGGAAGCAGCAGGAAGCCAGGCTCAGAGGTCTCCTGCCCCTTGGTGTGCCCAAATGCACTCTTCAGCCCGCCCTCACCACATGCACACTGCCATCTCCCGCTCCATCACCAGCCCCGTTGCCATGGCAACAGGATGCCAGTTACCAAGGAGCTGGCCTCTCTGGAACCACACAGCCCACCCCTCCCAGGTGATTTCACTATTCCATGGCAGTCAACCATGGGGCAGAGCCTCACCTCCTCCAGGCCACCACTGAATTTCAGGGCAAAGGGGGCGCGACAGGGCGAGGGATAGGGCGTGGCAGGTGATCCAGACCACTGTCTCAAGTTAGCCAGATAACAGGACAGGAGGCAAATACCTGGTTTGGCAATGACCCTAAATGGGAGTAACGGGAACCAGGGTCTGGAAGCTTGCTGCCTGGGGCATTCCCTTACTCAGTACCCCCATTCTGAGTCTTAGGCTTCCTGAGGAGAGTGTTCTATTGCTTTGGAATTAGAGTTGACTTTTTTAACCACAACCCCACATCTCCTGGGCCAGTGGGCCTGGGCATCCACAAGCCCAGCACAGCTTGCCAACCACTGCTGCCCCTCCCTAGACACTGAGAGTTGAGATAGGGTTCCAGGACAAGGTCCCAGGGGACTGCTGCTTGGTATCTTCCCAGACTCCAAAGTGACTCACTCCCTCCCATCCAACGTCCAAAAGAGCCCCCCCCAGGACACCCAAACTCCCTTTTCTAGGCCCTATTAAAATAAGCCTAACTTACATCCTCAAGCTACACACCTAATACTCAAATTGCAGCCAGTAGTTGGTGGGTGGGAGACTGAGTACAGAAAAGATATTGAAATTATACCCAAAGAGATATGGGAGGAAGGGATGGCAGGACGGGAAAGTGTGAGGGAGACTGTGAAGTAAAGAGAGGAAGAACAATAACCCTAGCTCTCCTTTAATGAGCGTAGTAATCTGTTCGAACACCTTACCTCTAATCCTCATAATAGCTGTAAAGATTGAGGATACAAACTCATAAAGGTTAAGTGACATGTCCAAGGCCTCACAGCTAAAAGCAGCAGAGCCAAGATTAAGACCAAGGATTTGATCAGCTTCAAAGCCCATCCCCTACCCATGGCCTCACACAGCCTCCCCAAGGAAGCAGGAATTTTTCAAAACACAGAACTCTTTTGCTAGTGGGAAGTGGGATCTGCATGCAGGCAAGGGTCCCAGATGACCTCCCAAAGGCTCTGTCCTACCCTGTGTGGCTTGAAGTTTCATCTGACCCCTGGCCTCTTTTTCAGAGCAAAGCAAGCATGCCACAGAACAGAGGGTCTGATGGAAGAGTTTGCAGCAAAGGTGGGGGGGGAGGGAGCAATGGAATCCTCAAGACTCCAGATGCAAGAGTAAAGAAGGCTTTAGGGAGCTGAAGACTTCTTCCAGAAAGAAGTCTCCCAGCCAGGAAGGCAGGAATTTCTGGTTGTGAACTCGTCCAGCCAACGGTTCACCAACCCTCTGGCAGCGGGCAAGAGTTGGGAGACAGGCTGTGAAGACAGTCAAGGATTCTTGGGGAAGTTGTCCCTAGAGCCCCCAAACTGAGCCCCCTTGCCTCCCATCTCCAACACTGAGTCCCTTCTGGAGAGGCACCCTGCCCTTCCCCTCAGCAGCACCTACTCAGCAGCTCTCTCCTGAGAGCTGACATTAACCAGGCTCCCTCCAAGCCCAGCCCCCGACACAGGTCTCCCACAGATCCAAATAACCACTTCACTGCCCTCCCCGCTTGCTACCCATGAACTTTCTTATACTCTCGCCTCTGGGGTCTCCAAACTCCTGACACATCGCTATCACCACCCACATCCAGCTCTGTGTGGGACCCGAGAGTCTGTCTTCCAAGACCATCTCTCTAGTAACCCATCACCTCACATTAGGACACCAACACCTTCCCTCCAGCCTCCTCCCTGCCCAGAGAACCCAGCCCCCAAGTCCCCAAGGCTTCCATACCCTCTGCCCTGGGGTCTGGGGTCTCCCCATCCCCAGGCCGCTCACCTCTTATTCGCCGAGTTCCAGTAGACAGGCTCCAGGCTGAGCCCAGACACCAGCCCCAAAAACCCCAGCAGCAGCAGGGCCCCGAATCGCATGCCCCCCGGCCCAGGATGGGGGGCCCCCATGACCCCGCCAAGGCCTGGGGGGCGGGGCACCAACTCCCCCAAAGTCGCTCACCCCCTGGGGGGGGGGCTGTCTTGGCTGTCTGGCTATTCAGCCACGACCACCCCGGTGGCTGATGCCCCCAGCTCCCACGCGGACCTGCTTCCTGCTCTGCCCGCGCCCCCGCTGCAGAGCGCTGAGCCACACCAGAGCCCTTCCAGGGGCTGTCTACAGGCGCCCTACGCCCCCCCGGCCCACGCGCCAGCACCCCGGGATTTGTGAGCCCGCCTAAGTGGGGGAGTGGGGGAGCCGGGGGCCGGGCGGGGGCGGCATGGGGCGCCGGACGAGGGAGCGAGGAAGGGGGCGCCGAGTCGGAGCCCCAGCCTCGCCGGGATTGAGGGCAGCGGGCTAAGGGAGGAAACCAGTCCCGAGCCCAGGAGGGGGGAGTTAAAGGAGAGGCGGGGAGGGGGAGAGGATGGTGGAGGGAAAAACTGGAGCTGGAGCTCGAGGCGGAGCGGGCGGCAGCATCCCGCGGCCCACGCCCCCCACACCTCCCTCACCTCGCGCACCTCCCGCCCGCCGTGGCCGCCTCGCCCGCTGCCCCGCCTCACTCCCTGGCGCGGTCTCTCACGCCCCCTTTGTCTCTCCGAGTCTCCGTCTCTGGCTGAGTTTCTACCCATCTCCCCTCTTGCCCTCGGATCGCCCGAACGGTTGGAATCTTCCTCTCTCGAATCCAGAAAGGCTCTCGCCCTCTCCACCCCGAGGAACCCACCCTTTTCGCTCCTGCAGCCTCCTCCTCCTCCATCCCAAAACAACACCGCTGCTCCCGGAAGGTCTGGAGAGAATAATAATAACCTTGAAGCCTTGGCACTTTACAAAGTGCGGCTGAGCTGATCGTCACGACTACCTGTGTGCAGTGGGAGGGGCAGAGCTAGGGATTCCATTGCGATGATGAAGAAACTGAGGCTCTGGGAGGCCTTGTGACTTGCCCAAGGTCACACAGGAAGTCTGGGATAAAGCCAGAAACCAAACGCAGGCTGCTCAACTCCCACTACTGGGGTCTCTTTTATCACAGCTCCCTGGAATATTTACTGTTATTTGGGGGTTAGGTGAAAGGCAAGCGATTGGGGGTAAACTTGGGCCCTTCTTAGACGACTGGGGGTAGAAGCGGGGCTGGGATAGGAGAGGGAGTATCTACGACCCCAAACCCACACTCTGCAGGAAGGGCTGTTTCCAATTATCCTGGGGGAAGGGAGGAGTTGCCTTTTTGGGTGTAAGAACCCTGCCTTTCAGCACCTCTGGGCAGGGGTGACATTCCTCTCCCTTCTCCAGCCTCCACAGGCCTTTTGTCCCTTCCCTTTGATTGCAGGTCCAAAATCACATCCCCTGCTGACAGTATCTCTTCAAAGTCCCCCTTTCTCGGTGTTTGGCAAGGTGTGTGAAGGGAGGGGGTGAGGGAGGAGTCACTGCTTCAAATAACACACTCATCCCCCACCCCCAAAGACAGCAGACAAATGGAGAAACAAGGAGACCAGCGACAGCTGCTGAATGAATAAGACCCTCTCCCTTGTCCTGCATCTAACGGCAATACCGAATGTGACGTCTGTATTTTTCGACACCTTTACTCTTTCATGTGTGTCCTTGACTCTGGCAACTGGGTTGTCTGCCTCCTGGGGGAGTCCAGGGGAGGAAAGGTGAGTGCTCTGCTCCCCCCAGGGCTGAGTAATGGTCCCTCTGCTGCTGGATAATGGCAAATAGTGTTGAGTGTGCAAGTGAGCGGGTGTCTTGTCTGTCACTGCCTGCACAGTCTCACACAGTCACACCCAACAGTCTGACACAGGGCTCCTGCCACTCCTGCTCAGCCCGGCTCACCCTGACCCCTACTGCCCCCACCTTGGGAGTGAGATTTCAAACAGGTTCCCCCTTTCAGTTTACCAAGTTGCCTAGCAACCAACCAGTCAATGGCATGAAGCCCCACCCCCACCCACTTGACTTCACACCAAGCCCAGCCACTCCATTGGCTCCCGCCTAGTCCCACCTCTCAACCCCAGGTTTCAGGAACAATATGCTAGTCCCCACTGCTGCTGGGCAAGGGAACACACTAGAACCCCTGCCCGGCTTCTTTCTGTGTCATTTGCTTCCCCAAACAGACACGAAGACTCTAGTATCGTATAAAACCTTTTTATATGAGCTCATTCGCACCTCCTTCTGTTCCTCCTTGTCCCTTCTCACCCTGGTGATCATCAGGGATACTGGAGTCTGGGCACACCCCACACCACCAGAGCTGAAGGCGACATTCAAGGTGGGTGTGGCGCATGGAGAGTAGGGGAAGGTCCTGGTCCTGCTCCCCTTCGTCCTCACTGGTTGTGGGCTCTGGAAACACACGCTGACCAGAGGCAGTGGCGAGCAGAGGCAGGCTGGGGTGTAGGCTGGAGGGAGAGATGGGGAAGGGTCTGTCAGCACCCAAAGCGAGGATGCTTACTCCCCTGGGGATTCACCTTCCTCCCCAATCCACGTCCCAGTATCTGTGGAACTGAACTGAGGACCTCACTCCATTGGTGCAGTCCTTCTGGGGCAGAAAACTCAGCACTGGCTCTGGCTTCCCATCATCAGCCCCACTGATGTCCCACACAGAGATGGCCCCGCTAGTGCTGCCACTCACTAGGAACTGCCCAGTCCTGAAGGAAAAAGGAGAGACTTACAGACATGGAGGCACTACCCCTGGGACAGGAATCCTCACAACCAGGGGCTGGGCTCTGGCATGCCTAGGGGCATCAGGGCCCTGGGCAGCAAGGAGCCACAACCACTCACGGGTCCACATCGAAGTAGATGCGTTGATTGGTGGTCACTTCTCTACTCAGGGACCACAGTGGGTAACCAGGCTGCCGGAGATCCCAGCATAGAAGCTCAGCATCCTGAAGATATAGAACAGGGCCTAAAGTCAGTTCCCAACCCAAGGAGGTCCCTGCCTCCCTCAAGGTTTACAGACACTCCTTTGGCTTGGGTTGATTTTTTTCCCACCTCCATCCCACAACATATCACAGACTATATTCCCACTCCTACCCTACTGCCCATCTGCTTTGGGCTCTTAGGATGTGACCCCTACCTTGCGAGCTCCTGAGAAGAAGCGGTTACCATCAGGGTGAAAGCAGAGATGGGTGATGCCCCCTTGGTGCCCTCCCAGCAAGGTGAGAAGTGAACCATCATCACAGGCATACAGGCCCAGGGAGCAGCTATAGGAGCCACAGGCATAGAGGGGCTGGGCTGAGCTGAAGGCTATACAGGAGATGATGCCACTCTGGCCCTGCTTTTTTGCTACAGAGGGAAGGAACAAAGCAGGGGGGAAAGCAATGGCACCTGGAATTAACCAGGCTAAGCAGAAGTACACCTCTGTCTCTTGCCCCAGCACCAATGTGCTGAGACTCAATATCCCCTCCACCCTGTTTGTCACAAGAAGAATGAAGACCTCTGATGCTCTCCAGATCCTTCTATGCCCCCAAGGACCTACACGCCCAAGTCCCACCTCATCCCTCTCAAATCCCAGGTTTTCCTTGAAGAGATGGAGAACTAAAGGCCTACAGGAAAATGGAACCAGTCGCATCTCAAATCTTTTGGAGATACAGAGATTATGGAGACCAACAGGTAAAAGTTGACAGGGTAGGAGTGAACCAGTTCTTTGATCAGCTGGTTGACCTTGGGAAAGTTCCCCCCTGCTCCGTTTTTTCCTCTGCCAACTGGGCACAATCTGCCTCTAAGACCCCTACTGAGAATGACACGTAACTCCAGAGGTGGCTTCCAGACTCACACCAGGCCCCCATGCAGGTCCCTATCCTCCTTCCTTGGAAGCACAGATGCTTACCAAAAGTGGCTCTGACTTCGCAGTCTCGGCCAGGCCGGGACGTGGAGAAGACACGCACAGTCCGGTTGAAACCACAGAAGAGCTGGGATCCATCCGGTGAAAAGCAGAGTGAATGGGCTGCCGTCAGCTCATCCTGGGAGCAGGAAAGGGCTGAAAACAGGCCTTGCAAAGCTTCAGCTATCCTCAGAGAAGGAGAGCTAGGCCAGAATGAGTGCTGGGGCTGGGCGTGGCGGTTCATACCAGGTGGTTGTAGGCACGAAAGGAAGCCCGGAGCTCTCCAGTGAACGCATCCCAGATGTGAATCGGGTTCTCCTTGCTGCTGCTGGCCACACTGAGAGAGACATGAACATTGAGACCCTGGTGCTGTCAAAGGACGGGGAGGAAGCCAACTGACTGGCCCTCTCAGCTCCCATTTGAAAAGCACATCGAGCTTTCCTCCTTTAAAGACTCCTGGAAGCTGCTGACTCTCTCAAGAGGGCCCACTTGAAACTGCGGCGGGTAGGGGGAATGCAAAGGATATCACTTACTAGGAGGTGTCTGGTTGGGCTGAAGACATCAGAGAATACCAGCAGTAATCATAAATGGTATCACCTTCTACCATTCGAAGGACAGGGACCTGGACAGAGATGTGGAAATGACTGGGTCCATTGGAGGGAAAAGAAGTCAGATGCTCATGCCTTCAGCAATTTTATGGCATTGCAGTATATATAAAATAAAAGAATCTTGATATCAATGTTCAAGGGTGATCTCAGACTTTAATGTCAGATATAGGTCACCAAAAACCATATAGAGTCATACTTTTTCTTTGTAAATACTTGGGAAAATTTTACCCCAAGCTAGAGACAAAGAACCAACCAATAATATAAACATTTACTGAGTACCTACTAGGTACCATTTGATCCTTTTAAAAAATTATTGGTTGGGCACAGTGGCTCAAGCCTGTAATCTCAGCACTTTGGGAGGCTGAGGCAAGAGGATTGCCTGAATCCAGGGGTTCAAGACCAGCCTGGGCAACTTGGTGAGACCTCATCTCTAAATTTTTTTTTTTTTGAATTGGAGTTTCACTCTGTCGCCCAGACTGGAGTGCAGTGGCATGCTCCCAGCCACCGTAGCCTCGAACTGCTGGGCTCTGGTGATCCTTCCGCCTCAGCCTTCCAAGTAGTTGGAACTACAGGCGTGCACTACCACACCCAGCTAATTTTTTGATTTATTGTAGAGATGAGGTCTCGCCAAGTTGCCCAGATGGGTCTCAAACCCACAGGCTCAGGCAATCCACTCACCTCAGCCTCCCAAAGTGCAGGATTACAGGCTGAGCCACCGAGCCCGGCTCTACAGTAAATAAAAAAATTAGCCAGGTGTGGTGGTATGCACCTGTAGCTCCAACTACTTGGAAGGCTGAAGTGGAAGGATCGCCTGAGCCCAGCAGGTCAAAGCTGCGGTGGCCGTGAGCGTGCCACTGCACTCCAGCCTAGACAACAGAGTGAGACTCCAACTCAAAAAAAAAAAAAATTATTAAAACAGTTCAAACACACAAAGGAATATTAAAAAAAGAAAATCCAGCCAGACATGGTGGCTCTTGCCTATAACACCAGCACTTTCGGAGGCTGAGGTGAGAGAATTGTCTGAGCCCACAGGTTCAAAACCAGCCTGGGCAACTTGGTGAGACCTCATCTCTACAATAAATCAAAAAATTAGCCGGCGTGGTGGCATGTGCCTGTAGTTCCAGCTACTTGAAAGGCTAAGGCGGAAGGATTGCCCAAGCCCAGCAGGTCAAGGCTGCGGTGGCCAGGAGCATGCCACTGCACTCCAGCCTGAGTGACAGAGTGAGACTCCTACTCAAAAAAGAAAAAGGTTGCTGGGTGTGGTGGCTCATGCCTGTAATCCTGG
>CAUYQG010101496.1:0-17460 GCA_963574415.1 Tarsius wallacei
GAGACCCACCTGGGCAAATTGGCGAGACCTCATCTCTACAATAAACCAAAAATTAGCCGGGTGTGGTAGCGCGCACCTGTAGTTCCGGCTACTTGGAAGGCTGAGGCGGAAGGATCACCAGAGCCCAGCAAGTCGAGGCTGTGGTGACCGGGAGTGGCCACTGCACTCCAGTCTGGGCAACAGAGTGAGACTCCAACAGAAAGGAAGAAAGAAAGGAAGGAAGGAAGGAAGGAAGGGAGGGAGGGAGGGAGGGAGGGAGGAAGGAAGGAAGGAAGGAAGGAAGGAAGGAAGGAAGGAAAGGAAAGAAAGGAAAGAAAGGAAAGAAAGGAAGGAAAGAAAGAAAGAAAGAAAGAAAGAAAGAAAGAAAGAAAGAAAGAAAGAAAGAAAAGAAAACAGAACTTCAAGGTTAACAATTGTTAAGAGTTTTGAGATAGCCACAAGAGAGCATGAAACCACATGTGAGGCTCTTCTGAGCACAGGTTCTTGTGTGAATGTGTAGCTTACATGCCTAGGAAGCTAAGACGCTCCACGCCTTCAAGGATTTTGACTCCTTTTATTTTTTTGCCCCTTTATGTAGGGCTTCCAGCTTCAAAATCACTTCATGATCCTAGTTGACTGCTGAAGTTCAACATCAGCAAAGGAAGAAAGGGAGAAGTGCAAAAGGGTCTCTCTTCTGGGCTGAATCAGCCCCCTGGTAGGAGCCTTCTCAGAAGCTCAGCTCTGCTTCTGTCTTACGAGCCAAAACTTAGTCATGAAATGTAGTCTTTTTGCTGGCTACATTGCCACCCAGAGTGAAATAAGGCTGTGACTAAGAAGTAAAGGTGAATAGATACAGGTAGGCAACTAACAGTCTCTGCCACACAAACCTAAAGAAATAATTTATTTAAGCAAAACTTAATTTTTATTTATATAGGTTGTTTCTGATTTTTTCACCATTATCAACATCACTTACAAACTTTTCAATTATGTCATGCTCTGTATTTAAAAAATATATATCCCTATACAATGAGTACACGTCTTTGGGTTTTTCTGTTTACTAAATCAATCTAAATATGTACTTAACTAAACTTATAAGGAATAGAAGTTTTTTTGTTGTTGTTGTTGTTGTTGTTGAATTGGAGTCTCACTCTGTTGCCCAGACTGGAGTGCAGTGGCCGGGAGCGGCCACTGCAGCCTTGACCTGCTGGGCTCCAGCGATCCTTTCGTCTCAGCCTTCCAAGTAGCTGGAACTACAGGCGTGCGCTACCACGCCCGGCTAATTTTTGATTTATTGTAGGGATAAGGTCTCACCAAGTTGCCCAGGTGGGTCTCGAACCCGCGGGCTCAGGCAATCCACTCACCTCAGCCTCCCAAAGCATGGGATTACAGGCTGAGCCACCGAGTCCGGCGAAGAGTTCTTTTTTAAGAGGGGTGGGAAGCCTGTAATCCCAGCACTTTGGGAGGCAGAGGGGAGAGAATTGCCTGATACCAGGGGTTCAAGATCAGCCTGGGCAACTGGGTGAGACTTCATCTCTACAATAAAAAAAAATAGCTGAGTGTGGTGGCTAATGCCTACAGATCCAGCTACTTGGAAGGTTGAGGCAGAAGGATCACCTGAGCCCAGCAGGTGGAGGCTGCGGTGGCCATGAGCATGCTGCTGCACTCCAGCTTGGGTGACAGAGTGAGACAACAACTCAAAAAAAAAAAAAAAAGAGGGGTGGGGAGTGACATATAACATCAGCAAGGATACCTGATCTCAAACCAGGCGAAGTGGGGACCAAAAGGAGTCCCAAACTTCACCTGTATGATGATCGCTTATATATCTAATCCTGAATTATACCCCACATCTTTAAAATAAAAGTTAAAAAAAAAAAGAATTGGAAAGGTCAAAAAATAAAAAATAAAAAGGGGGGCAATTATGTATGTATACTGATATTTAGTCCTGACATAAATACTGTATGGGCCCAAAGATAGATGACTATGAACAGTCATGTTGAATTATGTGACTTTGATGATTTTCTGATCCTGTAGGGTATTGCTGATTTGTGTCTAGATCATATAAAGCAAAAATAATGTAAGTAGCTTCTGAAGGTTGCTGTTTCTGAAAATCATTTATGTTTATCTGAATCAATCTACAGTCTATATCTGGATACATTGTATCACCTTGTATTATTATTATCTATTTCTGATATTGAATATTTGGGTGCCTTATAATCTTGCTTTAATATTATCTGAAGTCAAATATTGAGTATCTGGATGCATTGTGTCATTTTAAATTAATGTTATCTACTTGAAGCATGCCAGATCATGGGACTTAAATGAGAACTAGCTAGTCTTTATTTCTGCATTAGCATTTTGCATGGCATGTAGTAATCAGGTTGTTTTTTAACTGGCGAAAACTAGTTCTGTTTGGTGTTAGTAAGTCAAGGCTAAAATAACTTGAATGTTCTTAGCTCATTTTTATGTTCCTCACATCTTTGCCAGCCTTATCAAATTATTTCCATATGAAATGAAAAAGAGACTTTACTAGCCTCCAAAACATTTTTATTTCAAGTAAATAACTGTGAAAGAATTTACTCATTTTAACCAGTTTTTTAACCAGTTTTTAAATTACAAGAATTTGTAATTTATTAAACAGAACAGTTTCTGAATATTCACATTCTAATGTGAAATTTTTCTGAATGAATCTGGGCACAATTAGTTTTCAAAAATAGAACCATTAAAATCTGAATATTATGAGCAAACTATTATTTATAGAGTATAGTTCTACATACTCTGACATTTTGTCTTTTACATATAAATATCTGGGTACATGCACCATCTGAGTGTATAAAATTAAACTACCTGAACACCTTTAAAAAATTAGAGTAAAACGTAAAAAATGTCTATAAAAAGAAATTCATTAGAGATTTCAAAATATCCGTAAGTGCTAAATAAGGTTTCCAGAAATCAGTGATTATGCTGAAACGTGTCACAAGGGGAACTGTTAACAAGTGTTACTTTGCCAATGGTAGGAAGATTGCCAACCTTTAATTGGCTTTAAAGTTGGTGTTCTATCAATGGTGTATTGTAAAAGGTAATAATGCCCACATTTATTATTTAAGCCTGAAACAGGAACTCTAGATTTGACTAAATGTGGCACTAGGCACTAGTCCTTCTAATTAAAAATATTCAAATGCCCACCTTTTACATTTGATTAAGATATATACATTATCATGTTTTTATTAAAAACAACGACAAAACAAAGGATGTTGTCTACACTCTACAATATACAATGACCAGTCAACCCCACCTCTCGCTTTGCTGTGCATTAACTGTTTTGTTCTAAGGAAAATTCTGAATATAGCTCTTGGGAGGCTGCTGGAAGGTGGAATTCTATTTAATGAAACCAACATCTGGCATGGCATTGTTTTTTTGGATTCTGTAAAGGTAGGGGGAGGCATCCTCATTAATAAATGCAAATGAGAGATTATATTACTGTATCTTTAAGAAGCAGAGTAAGTAATGCTCTGTCCACAGGCTTCTGGATTTCTAATGGTGAATTCCTATCTAATGACCCTAACCCTAGAGTAGTGCAAGAGAGCTCTTGTGTAGCAATTATGAACAAATAAACATGTGGTAAACTTCCAGTCAAACCATCAAGAAGGAAAATCCCAGCAGAAAGATCACTTGCAATATGTGTTAAATACTAACATTCAGCTGATCAACCTGGCAGTTTTGTCCTGCTGACTTGAATAGCTTTGTGGATTAGGGATAGTTTACAACTTTTCTGACTCTTGCGCATTACAGATTCATCAGACTGCTATTCTATCCCAGTCATGTGTCTTCTGCCTTCTCCTCTTCCTCCCACCCCATGTGACATTCACACCTTTCATATTTTAGCTTGTTGACCATAAGAAACGTGCAAGGCACGTGCAACGACCATAGCTATGAGGCACCTGTGGCAGACACCGTTGGCTGCCTACCCCAGTATCCTCCCCTATTTCCTGCTCCTTGCTGGCAGGGCTATTCCTATTCCACAGTAGAGGCAGAAAATACCAACTATTTCCATTCCCAGCCTCCCTTGTCACACCAGTTCTGGTCTATGATGTAACAGGAAGTCTGCTGAGAATTTCTGGGAGGAAGAACAGAAAGAAAAGTTTCCTCCCTCCTCTCATCACCAGCCTTTCTGTTTTAAATGTGATTGTGTGAAGTTGTGATACTCAGAGCCCAGGAGACCATTTTGTGACAATGAGGATGAAGGTCAAGAAATTTCAGAAAAGTCAGCTTAGACCCTTCTAGATTTATGCTGTGTGATAAAATTAAGATTTTTTAAATTGTCACTTGTTACTTGATTTATCTTATTGGCACCCCAAAACATCTTAACTAATACCCCTAAATCAACATAGTTTCCCAATACAAATAGATCGGCCCTGTGATGACTCAAGTTGCCTTTCAGACAGTGTATATTTCTGTAGTGTTATAGAAAAGCAGTTCTCAATCAAAGGTACACATGTAATATGTTGAGATTTAGGTATAATCTACATAGAACAAGGGTCTGTGAAAATTATTTTTTCTTCATGACAAAATTCACCCACCCCAACACTAGAGCAATTTTTTGCTAGATTTGTCTATAAATATAAGGCAGAATGCCGGTTGACATGAAACTGTCTCAGAAAAGGTGAATTATTTAAAAATTGTGAATAACATGGTTTGTGGACTATAAGATACAAAAAGATGAGAATCACAGCTGTTAAGAGCTAAAAGTAGTGGCAACAATTTAAAAAGAAAAAAAAATTTGACTTCAATATTTCATTCATGCAACTCATTTTCATATAATCACAAACTAGAGGAAATACAAATATAAATATTTAAATCTGGGGTTTTGAGTTCATTTCAGGAACATTAGTAAAAGGAATCTTTTGCATCTATTCACAGCTAAAAAAAATAGTCAAAAATCTATATCCTGTAAGAATCATAATTATTCTTTAGTCAAAACAATAACATACAGAAAAGATAGTAAACATATTTGGGAATTGGCTTCAGAGTCAAATCTGTCTGCCCTGAAATTATCACTGAATTAAATGGAGCTCAAATATAAAATCTTGACTAAATTACTTCATCTTGTCATCTCTCCCTTCACAACCTGTTCTATAATATGGAGACAATATTTTTGGCAGTTCCTGATTCTCCCCTGTGAGCTTGGAAAATGTTCTATCATGCACACTTGAGGCTAACCCCAAGCAATATATAACCTTATATATCTGTTAGGATTAGGTTCGGTTGTTGGCAACAGAGACTCAAGTTTAGTGGCTTATACATATTAATTGTACAGTCTCTCTCATAAAATAAGTCTAGATATGGCAGTTTAGGACTAAATAAAGTCATCAGGAACCCAAGCACTGCTATCCTTGGTGCATGGCTTCCTTCCTTATTCCAGACATGATGGCTACATTCCAGCAGGAAGCACAAGGAAGAAAGGGTATGGGGAAAGAGGAAAAACAAGCTGTTTGCTCCTATTTTAAGAAGCTTTGTAGGAAGCCCCACCTAAGAATATCTGCTTACATTTCATTGGCTAGAATGTTTACAAATGGCCCTATTTAGCTACCAGGAAAGATGAGAAATGAAGACTTTTCGTTGGGTACCTTGCTACCCCACCTTAAATCAGGGTCCTGTAACTAGGAAGAAGAGAAGCATGGATAGTAGGTACACAACTAGTGGTCTCTGACATAGTCTGAGATCCAACTTCTAAATATGTTTCTCCCCATACATAGAATATATCACTCATTTTCCAAGGTCCCCTCCAATTATTGTATTTAGCAAAATTCCAGGATCTTTACATGTAGTCCTTGCCATCATGTCTGGGTGTCACCCTTTGTGGTTTTAGAAACTAAAAGATGAGTTATTTGCCCCCAATACTCCTTGTATATAATAGTTGGGGGGAAAAGCTGGTTAATAGCAATCAAGGCATTTTTTCAGAAAAGAGGAAAATGTGAAATTTATAGTGGTAAAGAAATCTTTAGTTACTTGTGTTGTTCCAAATGCTAACTTCTTGGTTTTGACAAATGTACTATGGTTAGATGAGATGTTTTTCTTTTCTTTTTTCTTTTGAGCTGGAGTCAATCTGTCATTCAGGCTGGAGTACAGTGGCACGCTCACAGTCACTGCAGCCTCGCCTTGCTGAGCTCAGGCAATCCTTCTGTCTCAGCCTTTCAAGCAGCTGGAAGTACAGGCGCGCGCCACCATAACTGGCAAATTTTTTTATTTATTGTAGAGACAATATCTCACCAAATTGCCCAGGCTGGTCTCGAGCCCTTGGACTCAGGCAATCCTCTCGCCTCAGCCTCCCAAAGTACTGGGATTACAGGAGTGAGCCATAGCTCTGGCTGATAAGATGTTAATTTAGGGAAAGCTGGTTAAAAGGAACCTGAAAAATAGTGGTAAAATTCACATAAGATGGCTGGACGTGGTGGCTCAGCCTGTAATCCCAGCAATTTGGGAGGCTGAGGCAAGAGGATTGCCTTTTCCCCTGGACTGGGTTCGAGTCCAGTCTGGGCAACCTGGTGAGACCTCTTCTCTACAATAAGTAACAAAAACCAGCTGGGC
Source organism: Tarsius wallacei (assembly GCA_963574415.1). NCBI lineage: Eukaryota > Metazoa > Chordata > Mammalia > Primates > Tarsiidae > Tarsius > Tarsius wallacei. Next base: position 6,565 of record CAUYQG010101496.1, read on the forward strand.
ATTGTGGTGTGTGTCTGTAGTTCCAGCTACTTGGAAGTCTGAGGTGGAAGGATTGCCTAAGCCTAGCAGGTCAAGGCTGTGGAGGCCATGAGTGTGCCACTGCACTCCAGCCTGGGTAACAAGAGTGAGACTCCAACTAAAAACAAAAAAACCAAAAAACTTCACATAAGAAAAAATTCACCATTTTAAAGTGTAGAATTTGGTAATTCAGTGGAAGTAGAGCATTCACAGTGCTACGCAACATCACTACTGTCCAATTCCAGAACATTTTTATAACCCAGTATCCATTACACAGTCACTCCCCATCCTCCCTCTTCCCTAGCCCCTGGAAGCCACTAATCCTATTCTGTCTCTACAGATTTGCCTATTCTGGATTTTCAAATAAATGGAATAATATAATATATGGTCTTTTGTGACTGGCTTCTTTCACTTAGCATAATGTTTTCAAGATAAGAACTCTTTGTCCTGTGTCTTTGCAACTTTTCTGTAAATCTAAAATTATTTCAAAATTAAAAGTTTATTTTTTAAAAAATCTAGTAAGCCTATGGTCTGTTTTCTTCCAATCTGTCTCCAGCACTAGTGACTACCTTCAAAGATTAGGCTACATTTGTGCCTGCTCAAGCCAAGGTGTCCAAATTCCAGAGAAGAGGTAGGAGTGGGGGTTGTAGGATGTCTGGGATTACTTAACAACTTCTGCTTACATCTCATTAGCCAGAACTTATTCACATGGCTGGAGAATTGTTGTCTTTCAGATGGGCACACTTCTGCCCAAATAAAATGGTGTTTCTGTTACTTATCAAGAAGGTGATGGTGGATAGGCAACGAGCAATCTGTCCAAGATTCCCCATAGCAATGAAAATAAAGATGAAGCAATTGTTGCTCTAGGGAGCAAGGGCATGAAACTTGAAGTCTCTCTGAAACCTCTGCTACTTACTACCTTTGTGGCCTCAGGCAAGCTGTTCTCTGAGCTCTCATTTTCTCTTGAATAAATGGAGAGAATAAAAGTATGCTTAATAGTGCCTGGCCATCATCATCGTCACTTTCACCATCTAATTTCCCAGTCCAGGGTATTTTCTGTCACAATATTTTGCTTCTTATAATATTTTTAAAAAATAAATGTGTATGTATGTGCGTGTGTGTGTGTCTGTGTGTGTGTGTGTGTGTGTGTGTGTTTCATGGTCTCACTCTTGTCACCCAAGCTGGAATGTAATGGCATGGTCATGGCTCACTGCAGTCTCAATCTCCTGGGCTCAGGCGATCCTTTTGCCTCAGCCTCCTGAGTAGCTGGGACTATGAGGGTGTGCCACCATGTCCAGCTAGTTTTCTGAATTTTTGTAGAGACAAGATCTCACTATGTTGCCCAGGTTGGTCTCAAACTTCTGGGCTCAAGCAATCTTCTCGCCTTGACCTCCCAAAGTGCTAGGGTTGCACAGGCATGAGCCACTGCACCTGGCCTATAATTTTTTAAAAAATAAATCTAGTTTTAAAGAATATGCTTGGCAAGATTGCTGTAAAGACTAACTGAGATAATAAGTGGGAGCTATTTTGTATGTATTTGACAAGAAGTTATTTTAAAATAAAAAATCCAGGACTGGAGCAGGATGAAGGAAACTTCTCAGGAACAATAGCCTTCATGTTGAAGGCAGGAGCTCGTTGGTTCTCATGGATTTCAGAATTATCTCCAATGAGCTGCTGACTAGCAGCACCAGGAGGTGTTCTTTCTTCCACATGGAAGACCCCAAAGTCTCTTCTGCCATAATAGTCAACTTCTTCGTGATGCTTGATTTTATGTGTCTATTTGGCTGGGCCATGGTGCCCAGATATGTGGTCCAACATTATTGTGGATGTTTCTGTGAGGGTGTTTTTTTATGAGATTTAACATTTAAGGGGTAGACTTTGAGTAAAGCAGATTGCCCTCTGTAATGTGGAGCGGCCTCATCCAATCGAAGTCAGCAAGAGGGAATTCTGGCAGCAGATGGTCTATACACTTGAACTGCAGATTTTAGACTTGTCAGCCTCCATAATTGCTTGAGCCAATTCCTTAAAATAAATCTCTCCTCTCTGTCCTCTCTCTGTTTCTCTGGAGAATCCTGACTAATACATTCTTTGACAGAAAACCTGAGAATTAACTTCACTGTAGCCTCCTCTAGCTTAATAAAAATTACCTTTTCAAGATGTGTCACTAAAACATCACTGTATCTGAAGAGAGCATAGGATAATAACCCAATACCAAGAAGACTGGTTACAAGGAGCCTCTGTTAGGTGGTTAAGTGGGGAAGAACTAGCTCTTAGCTGGGTATAAATGTGCATTGCCTATTCCAGCCATGTTTATGACAGACAACGCCTTCACACATGAAGTAGGGACTATATAAATATAGTTTTATGTTGAATATTTGTTTTACTCATATTACTTTTCCACATTGAGCTGGTGATTTCCTGGAATGCTTATTAATGTGCATATTAATTGCATTTCTAAAAGCCTTTTGCAGCTTTTAAAACACAATTTATTAGCAAATATAGTTCACAACCACAAACACTACTTTCCAACTGTGAATGCATCAATTCATCATTATTTGATTTTTTTTCATTATATATTTCAAAAGTACATTCTCAGTGTTTGGTTGGAAAAACTTCAAGTTGGCACTAAAAACAAATTAATGAGCATGGATGTAATTTTTCTACTATAAAACACAAAATTTTATAATACATGTAATGATGATCCATTTACACAAACTAGAGTTTTCTGTAGGTAACTGAGAAAGAAGTGATATCTAGAGTTGTGATTTCCCTTGTATTGAATGAAAACTTTATGACTATATATAATCCTTTTGAATATAAGATAATAATTATTTTTCTACTAAAGACAATATACTACTTGTGCACCTCGGTGTTTTTGATCACTCAAAGCATACTGCTCTAATTTTAGCTTTTGCATTTTAAAGAGCTGAGAGTTTTATGAATTATCTCATTAATCTTCACAACATTCCCCTAAGCTGTAATGGAAATTTGTGATTATCTTTGGAGAACATAAGGTTATGTAATACAAATTTACATTTATTAGTATAAGTATTAATATATCATATGCAAAATCACATGCTCTGAGTATGCTTAGTTCTTAACAGCCTTGCTTAGACACAGGCTAAGTAACACAGCCAAGTAAATAAGCATCTTTTATGCAATCTTTACCATTGGTATTTCATATGCAAAATTTTATATTTATGAAGATCTAGAGACACTAATGTCTTTAATATTAAAGATATCAAACACATGCACAATACAGTATTATCCTTTTCCTCTCTATATAAATACATGAAAATAACCTGAAAGAATGCATAGTTAACTGATAACAGCAATTACATTTGGAAAAGAAGTGCTGAGATCTGGATGGTGATAATGTTCTAAGAGGACTTTAGTGTTCTCTGTGGTATATATATATAGCGTGTATATATATATATATATATAAAGTATAATATATAATATAATGTATAGTATATGTATATACATGCATATGTATATACAGGGGTATACAAAAAAGTATACACATTTTAAGTGTGACGTTCGGTCAAAAGATGGCATTAATCAAATGAATGCTAGCATCACCATGTGACAGGAAGGACAGTCAAAGAAAATGGTGGAAGCAAGGTTGAGGGAATGTCATACTACACATTGCTACTGTTATTCAATTCAACTTCATAAAGTAATGCATAGATAACATCACTTAAAATGTGTATACATTTTTTGCACATATATATGTATGTATTTTACAAGAAGGTAAATTCATGCATTGATTTGGTTTTTAAGATAACTTTTTAAATGAAAATGGGGTTGATTTTCCTCTTTACAAGACAAAATTACAAACAATATTGGCCACGCCCATCACCTGAGTCCTTGTAATTCTGTATGTATCACCACTTGTGACCCTGGCCAGCCAGTAAACAGTTATGTATACCCTTCTTACCACAAAGGAATGGACATTATGGAGATTTGTTCTACATGAGGCTCCCCCAGACACATATGATGTCTGAGAAAAAATAACTAACACATGGATCACGTAAAAGCTCTGCTCACAGTTTTGTTATGAATAATAATCTGGGTTGAAGTTAACAGTTATTTATTCAGTGCCTATTCTGTGCCCAGCACCAGGGTAAATATTGGACATACAAAGATGCATAAAAGTGACCTTGCTCTTAAGGAAAGGTGGGAGGAGTGGGCAGACATAAATAAAAGAATTAAAATATGATGAGAGGAAAGCTAATGGAAGCCTGGGTCACGTGCTCAGTGAGGAAACACAGAGGACGGGGTAAATAATGATGTGGAGGATTGTGGCAAGGAAGAAACCAGGGAAGACTCAGAGTGATATTTAAATGGATTTTTGAAGCAAAAGTAGATATGTGCTAGGCACAAGAAGAACATGGGTATAATCAGGCAAAAACTTGTTTAACTCTCTCATCAATGATCACCAGGAGTACCTTCTGATTAGCCAACGCCAGGTTTATTATACATATTGAATAAGGCAGAGTACAACTATAATGGTGTCTCAAAAGGGAGGGGTTAGGGAAGGTTGGTTAGGGGCTGCAGTTAATCATCTAGCTTTAGGTGGCTGTTAGTGTGGTCTGGGCAAGGGTTGGTGGGAATATGTAAATGAGGTGAGTCATTAGAAGAGTAGGTGATTCTATCTGTAAAAGACATGAGTCTGCACAGTTAAAGGTAAGTCGGTCTAACTGTGGTCTTACTTGGAAGATGTGAATCTGAAGGAGGTAGGCTTTAGTCAATTTGATCTCAGATTGTGTGTGTGGCACATTATGATGTGGTGTAGTTTATCCGTTTTGTGAATCAAGATCCATTTTTCAAGATGCATTTCTGTTTCATTTTTATTTGTGTATATGACCACGACCTCTAAGTAATATGCATATAAGGCCATGACCTGAGTAATATGGCAATAATGACTGAGACAGGATGTCAACCCCAGGAACAGGGTAGTGATCCATCACAGATGATTTTTTTGTTCTCTGTTGTCTAGTAGGTCCATGGGACCATGTGGACCAGCCGTAGCTGCAGTTGTGTGGCAGGAGGGCAAAAACAAACCTTGAGTGTTCTGATGCCAGAGCAGGAGAAGTGGGTTCAAACAGATTGTCAAAACAGGGAAAGACTTTCGAGCCAGAGTAAGAAAGGATCAAGAGTGACTTAAGCTGAACAAGCAGGACTCCTAGTAATGTGTTTGCACATCATACCAGAGGCCAAGAAGACTGGCAGAAAATCCACAGTACAGAAAAGAACTAGATGGTTGCTGAAGTCCTTCCCAAATCCAAAATGTACCAAAAGGATGAAGGTAGAAAAGGGCAGAGCAGAACACATGGATGTAAGGCAGACAGTCATAATCATCAAGCATAACTTCCTGTCCACTCATAGCAACATCCCCTTGTGGGTAGTCATCTGCCTTCTCCTTGGTCATCTTTGAAAGAGGTTGTACATCACTTTATAATGTGTCCTCTGTGTGTGTGTATGTGTGTGCATGCGCCCATGTGCAATTTTAATCATTACCCAAGGTAAAACGGAATGATCTGTAATTTCTGCTAATTATTTCTGCCTTGGAAACTACGTAGTATATATTTGTCATCCACACAAAAGAGACCTGCAAATATTATCACCCCTGCAACATGTTCCTTATTCCTGGCTAAAGGTCCATTAACATTTTTTTCATTTTTATTTTGATAATTTCTTATTATGTACATATAGGAATAAATTGCAAGCATACAAGTAAGTTTTGACTTTTTATAGTTTGGGTATTGATTTTTTTTTAGAGGTGGGGTCTTACTCTATTGTCCAGGCTAGAATGCAGTGGCACAGTCATAGTTCACTGCAGCCTCAAATTCCTGGGCTCAAGCGATCCTCCTGCCTCAGCCTCTAAGTAGGTGGAACTACAGGCATGAGTTGCTGTGCATGGTAGATATTTTTAAGTTAATAAACCTTTTTTTTAATTTTTGAAATTATTAGATGGGTAGAAAAGGTATAAGAATATTACATACTTATCACCCACCTTCTCCTATTATTGATGTTATTATGGTACATTTGTCACAGCTAATGAGTCAACATTATTAACTAAAATCCGTACTTCATTTCTATCTCCTTAGTTTCATTTAATGTCTAAAAGACTACTTTTCACACAGCAGTTCTCTGGCCCTATAGTCCTGATCAAAGTCCTCTTTAGGTTCAGAAATAAACATGATTCTCCATATATAATCTCACTGGGGAAGATGCCTGGTCAGAAACTAGAAGGTGAATGAAAATAAGCGAGGATGGGACAACCCCAAGAGAAGATATAAGGTCAGCACCAAGGAGATTGTCTCATAAAAGCTGTACACTTCTCACTGATTGACTCATTTAATCCTTCCAATCACCCAGGAGGTAGGTGCTGTCATTATCTCTGTCTTTGCAGAGGCTTGGAGACATTAACTGATCTTCCCAGAGTTACAGAGCCAAACCTCCAGTCCAGGTGTGTTTGACTCAGAAGCTCTTCATTGCTTCCCACTGGTATATTTGAAAGAAAGCATGCCACAACTCCTATCCATGAACCATTCACTTTTCATCCAAGACTACAACCCAAGGGGCAGTTAGTCACTTAGTTAACAAACATTTAGCACCTACTATAGGGCAGAAATTGCTGCACTTTGCAGGAGGGACTTTGGACAGAAACAAAGGGCAGGACGGGTTATGAGGCTCCAGCTGGTAAATGCGAGTGTGAAATGTAAACACGTCAGCATTAAAGCCAAATTCTTTACCTTTAACTATCAGATTTCCAAGAACAATAAATGCAGGGAACTTTGTTCAATTTTAAGATTGGTGCTGGCAATAAAAATAGGCCATAATTAAGAAAACAATAGTACTAAGGTTCATAAATGTGTTACTGTACTTTTATCTTAGGTGAGTAGGACGTTTATCAAGATTCAGAGGTGATTCTTAGGTACCTCAAGGCCGAGAACCACTGGTTTACTGAGTAGGTTCTATGTGACTGAAAGACTATGTAAAAGAAAGTCCTTTTTGCTTTTTATATAAATTGCCCACTTAATTGGTGATGTAAAGTAATCGTGATATTATAAATGTGCAATAATGATGTTGACCTCCATTTACTGTGCCTCTGGTGCTGTGAACCAGTCTCTGCATTAAGTGCCTGACATTCTTTTTTTTTTTTTTTTTTTAACCTTCGAGAAGACTCTGTTAGGGAGATATCCTAATCACCATTCCACAAAGAGTGAACTGAAGCTTAGAAAGATTAAGCACTTACAATTAATCATTTCATACCGAGTCCAGGTTTGAGCCTGGTTTGCCTGATGGCTGGATAGGGATAGGAAGACTGCAGTTTACCTGGCTCAAGCATGAGTCACGTGAGTTGGGGGAAGTGTGATGAATGGCTGACTTTGAGGAGGTTCACCACTGGGGCTTTGGAAATAAAGACACCCTACAAAGATGAAACAGACAGAAATGTTCAGCTGGTCCTGGGATGTAATATTGTGTCATTGTACTAAGGTTCAGATGCCAAGCTAGAGCTTTAGGTAAAGAAGTCGAGTTTCACCTATGAGTAGATTGAATTTGATGTGGTTTATTCCAACAAATCTATGATATGGTCTATTCAATTCAACAGGTTAGATACATCCAGGTGGGAGGAAATAACCTTTACCTATCCATAGAGTAGGAGGAGTGTGAGAAAGAATGGGGAGATGGATACATAAATATAGGGAGAAGGAAGACAGAGCCAGGTAGTTTCTTCCAACATTGATGTCAATGATGATGATGACGATGATGATGACAGTATTTTAGTTGGTGAGGGCTGCTGCAACAAACTATAATAGATTAGAAGGCTTAAAAACAACAGACATTTCTTTCTTTCATTTCTGGAGACTGAAAGTCCAAAATCAGGGTGCCAGCATGGTTGGTTCTGGTGAGGGCACTTTTCTGAGTTGCAGACTTCTTGATGTATTCTTCTTGATGTATTGGCAAAAAGAGTACAAGAGAGCTCTCTGGAGTCTCTTTTATATGGACACTAATCCCATTCATGAGGGGTTCACCCTCATAAACTATTTCCTCCCAAAGGCCCCATCTCCTAATACCATCACATTGGGGATTAGGATTTTAATATTTAAATTTGGCAGGGAGGAGGTGGGATATAAATATTAGTCCATGCAGATAGGAAATATGTTTTGAGTACTTATGCAGACATTATGTGAGCATTTTATAACTATGAAACAGGTGCTATATCAACAAGAAAAAGTAATGCTCAGAGAGGTTAAGTAGCTTTAATACAGTCACTCAGGTCTGTTGGACTCAAAAGGTGAGAAAGTGTACTCAATGAACTATTATGTAGCCATAAAGAAAAATAAAATAATGTCCTTCGCAGCAACATGGATGCAGCTGGAGACCATCATACTAAGTGAACTATCACAGACACAAAGAATTGAATACTGCAAGTTCTCACTCATAGGTGGGCCCTGATTGCTGGTCACATGAGCACAAAGGTAGGATCAGCAGACACTGGATACTGCTAGGAGAGGGAAGGAGGGAAGAGAGATGGAGGGCATGTGGCAACACACTGGGTACCAATGGGGAGAGAGGACCAGCTAGAAGTCCAAACTTCACCTACATGCAATTTACTTATGTAGTAAATCCTCACATGTATCCTACAACTCTAAAATAAAATTTTAAAATATTCTAAAATCAAAAAAGAAAACTATTTTTTTAAAAAGAAAGTATACTATTTCTTTATTCATATATGTATCAACTATTGTCCAGCCAAGATGTCCTTCAACTCACCCACAAAGAAGACACTGAGACAGAAGTGTAGAGAGAAAGTATGTCGATGATCTGAAGCAGAGTTTCATTGGGCAGGATTCTCAGAAAGGGTGTGGACCAACAATTGAGAGCATGGTGTTGTTTAGCAATTGTAGGGTTGGACCTGTACTTTGTTAGCTGCACTGTGCTTATGAACTTAGTGTTTTATGTCCCCTTGTCTTCAATCAAGTTCCTTTGGAAAATTCCAGTTTCCTCTGCTGTGCCAAGAGAAACAATGTTCTTTTGTTCATGCTCGAGCCAGACAGGAACAGCAAATTGTCAAGGACGGAGGAAAGGATAGGATAGGGTGGGAGTGCATGTGGCGGGGACAGTGGGTATCAAAGTGTGAAAAGCCTAAAAGGGTGACCCATGTGTACACACACTCTAAGGTCCTTTCTCCTCTATGGTTCATGGTAAGGGGAAGGGCAATGAAAAAGGCAAGGGGCAACCATCTTTTGACTCACCTCTTGATGTTGTCTCTTCTTGGCTCTGGATGCTGTCGTGAAAACAGGCTTGCCGTGGAGCAGATCTAGGTTCTTGAGGTCCCCTATAGGGTACCTTCCCAATGCCTTGTTCTCTGACTAGAGAAAAGCTAGCCTTTTGTCTTTTAAAAACAATCTACTAATTCCCTCTCCTTTCCCTCATACAGTCCTGCTGCCCCCTTGGTCTTAGGTCCTCTTACCTCACAGGCAGCCCTCTTGGGAGGGGTACCCCATAGATGGCCCAAGCCTGTCTATCTTTCTCAGGATCCATTTGGCCAAAAAATAAGACTCTCAGATCTTTGTCATAGCCAACAGAAATCTAACCATTTACACATGCAAAAAAACAAAAACAAAATACACAGCTGTTTCAACTGACCCATTTGTGTTTTACCAGCAAAAGCTAAACGGGTGCAGTTGCTCTATCTTAGCAAAGGAACAGGCTGCTACTTAACTGTCTCCTTTCCCCTCCTTGTCTTCACTCTCCAATTTCCTTGCCCTCTGTTCAAATGGGCATAAAGGATAAATCAGCAACTTCAGGGCCTAATTATAATTTCAGCTGGGGAAATACTCTTCCTGCAGATCCTTCCCAAATTTACACATTTACTAGTGACTCTCTTAGTGTTCTCTGCACTTTTTGCTTGGTTCGGTGTGAGAAGGGAAGGAGCACACACACACACAAAGGGTGGTGAAAAGGGGTAACTCACCACCTTGATATTACTCTTAGAATTTTTGGTCTTTGGCTATAAGTTGCTGGTGATGGGGTGATGGTTGACTTAACAAATGTAGCTTTGCTTTTAGCAAGTCTGAGGGCACACATATCTAAGTTTTCTTGAGAATTAAGGGTGGGAAGCACAAGCACTTATTTTCCACAGTTTTAGCATCTAATATTTTCAGCTTTAGAATTTTCCCAGTAATTAAGAGGTAACAGGAAAATTTTATTATACGTTAAATTATATGTATATTAATGCAAAAGCAAAGATGCAGAAATATGCTTATCTCAATCTTAGGGTTGAAATGAGAGTAAAATAAGGTAGTGAAAGAGCTAACAGTCTCAGCCCACAGTATTTCTTAAATAAGTGGTAGCCACTGTAGTTCCACAGGCCCAAATTTGAAACTTGTAGGCTGACCATATTCTAAAATTGTGAAGTTTTTGGATTTTAGGTCAGTAATTCTGTATACAGTATTATGTAGCACCCCCAGGGGATCTGAAGCAAAACTTTCTAATCAAATACATTAATATTTCTACAATGAAATGTACAAATAGTAACAGTAAATGGTAAAATAGATTTTAAATAACTTGAAGTCAGTTCTTGAACTGATGATTTGCCACTGAATGAATTCAGACCAGTATAAAGGTTTCAGTATTTTGAGTTGTGCATAAAGTGTTCATTTTCAGAGCTCTTTGGGTTTCAGAATTTCAGATATGGTTGTGGGCTTGTATTAATAAAACAAAGCCGGGCTCGGTGGCTCAGCCTGTAATCCCGCGCCTTGGGAGGCTGAGGTGAGTGGATTGCCTGAGCCCGCGGGTTCGAGACCCGCCTGGGCAGGCGAAACCTCATCTCTACAATAAATCTAAAAAATTAGCCGGGCG
>CAUYQG010101498.1:0-28080 GCA_963574415.1 Tarsius wallacei
TAAATCAAAAAATGAGCCGGGCATGGTAGCACACACCTGTAATTCCAGCTACTTGGAAGGCTGAGGCGGAAGGATGGCCGGAGCCCAGCAGGTCGAGGCTGCGGTGGCCGGGAGTGGCCACTGCACTCCAGTCTGGGCGACGGAGTGAGACTCCAACTCAAAAAAAAAAGAAGTAATAAAAGTATTGTTTTATGCTTCTAAACGTGGGGTTGTTACGCAGCAATAGTAACTGAAACAATTCTCTAACATATATTTTTCTGGCCAAGTGTCACTAGTGCCCTTTTCGTTCTATGATATGACAGGTGCTAGTCATGCTGCTCTTTTTCGTTTTGCTTATGCTGTTTTTCGGCCTTCACCAAAACAATCTTCCCTCCTCTGAATTCTCAGCCCTTATTAAATGTTCTACTTATTTAGCACTTGCCCTATGTTGCCTTGCAACATTCTGTATATGGTATTTAATTCCGATTCCTCCCAACCAGAGTGGAATTTCCTAGAGAAAAACCAAGTCAGTAACTTGGCTTTCTCCGGCATCACTCAGAGGACTCGGCACAGTGCTGAACACAGAGTGGGGCTTTAGGACATGTTTAATAAGCGACTATATCACAACTAGATCTCAAGCAGTAGTTTAAATTCATACTTCCATCAGGAAATAAAGAATTTGGTTGGTGCTTTCTTGGGGAACAGAGGATGGAGTAGGAGTTAAGGATAACTGCAGACTGTTGTTCTTCTTCACTTTTGAACTTTCTCTTTTCCAAACTAGTTAATTTGCTGTCTAAATAAAAGTATCAGGCTGTGGCTCACCCCTGCAATCCCAGCACTTTGGGAGGCAGAGGCAAGAGGGTTGCCTGAGCCCGGGGATTCAGCACCAGCCTGGGCAACCTTGGTGGGACCTCGTCTTTACAATAAATCAAAAAATTAGCCAGGTACACGCCCAGAGCGAGACTTCGACCGAAAAATAAATAAATAAATAAAGCTAAGCCAGTGCAACTAATACATTTTCTCAGAGTTCAGACTGATTTGAAACCACCAGAAATGATCCCGCCTGTACCTCTGAGAAATCCTACTGCTCCCCTCAGCACCAGGATAGATGATTGGTACTCAGAGAACACCAACAATTCGAGATGCCCATTGTGCTAATATCCTTTGGGGACCTTCTGGGTCAGCACTCTTCAAGGCAAGGTAGGTTTTCATATTTGTACAGGGTCTTAGAGTTAGAGGTTACACACACACACACGCACACACACACATCTATCGATCTAAAATGAGCTAGTGTAACAAAGAAAAAAATTGAATTTTATAGAGGTTAAGTGGTGAGGTAAATTGTCTACAAAGATGGCCATCAAAAATTTCTCCTATCCCCATGAACACATGGCTCCTTCCATCAAGAGATAGAGTCTAGCCAGACGTGGTGGTGCATACCTGTAGTTCCAGCTACTTGGAAGGCTGAGGCAGAAGGATCGCCGGAACCCAGCAGGTCAAGGCTGCAGTGGTTGTGAGCGTGCTACTGCACTCCAGCCTGGGCCATAGAGTGAGACTCCAACTCAAAAAAAAAAAAAATTAAAAATGAACTGGGCCGGGCACGGTGGCTCACGCCTATAATCACAGCACTTTGGGAGGCCAAGGTGAGAGGATTGCCTGAGCCCATGGGTTCAAAACCAACCTGGACAATGTGGTAAGACCTCATCTCTACAATAAATCAAAAAATTAGCCAGGCGTGGTGGTGCATGCCTGTAGTTCCAGTTACTTGGAAGGCTGAGGTGGAAGGATCACCTGAGCCCAGCAGGTTGAGGCTGCGGTGGCCGGGAGCATGCCACTGCCCTCCAGCCTGGGCGACAGAGTGAGACTCCAACTTAAAAAAAAAAATGAGGTGCAATTATTTCTCCTCCCCTAGAATCTGGGCTAGACTTGTAACTTGCTTGTAACTCTGTGTCAGTTCTGGGCCTAAGTCTTAAGAGTCTAGCAGTTTTTGTTTTGCTCTTTTGGGAGCTAATTCTCAGTAAAGAAGTCCAACTACCCTATTGGAAAGAGGCACCATCGTATCTCTCATTGTTGAGAGAGAGAGGCCCTGGAGAATAAGAGACTATGGAGAGAGAGACAGAGAGAGAGAGAGAGCCCAGGCATCACTCTCCAGCTTCCCTAGCTACCTAGTGCAGGTCCCAGCCATGCGAGTGAAGCATCTTGGACCCTTCAGCAATTTGTAAAGCTGCCCAGCCAACACCATGTGGCATAGAGGTGGGCTATTTCACTACACCCTCCACACATTTCAGACTCTTGAGTAAATAAAGCACAGCTGTTTTTCTAAACTACTCAGTTTTAAGGCTTTAGCTATTAGCAGATAATTAAACAATAGCAGCAATACGTAATTAAAAGAAGGAGTACACCCAAGGTCGTGTGATTAGTAATTTGTTTGGTTTTTTTGTTTTGTTTTGTTTTATAAGATGTGCCTGTCGCTGTTGAACTTGTATGTAATGTGTTCATAACTGGGTGCATGTTGGATGAGATGTGCCTGTCAATGTTGCACGTTGTACAAGATGTGATTAGTAATTTGTAAAGATGAATCTCACGTCTAGTTCCTCTGATCAAAGTTCAAATCTTTTCCCAAAGGTGATGGTTATAATCCTGTTTAATTCATGCATGCACAAAATGTTCTGCTATGGCCGGGCACAGTGGCTCAAGCCTATAATCCCAGCATTTTGGGAGGCCGAGGCCGAGAGGATTACCTGAGTTCAAGGGTTCGAGACCAGCCTGGGCAACATGGCAAGACCTCATCTCTACGATAAATCAAAAACTTAGCCAGGCATGGTGGTGTGCGCCTGTAGTTCTGGCTACTTGGAAGGCTGATGTGAAAGAATCGCCTGAGCCCAGCAGGTCGAGGCTGCGGTGGCCGGAAGCATGCCACTGCACTCCAGCCTGGGCAACAGAGTGAGACTCCAACTAAAAAAAAAAAAAAAAAACAATATTCTGCTCCCTGAAATATTATTCTTCCCCCCCCCCCACGTAGCTGGAACTACAGGCACACACCACCACGCCCGGCTAATTTTTTTATTTTTATTGTAGAGACGAGGTCTCGTCAAGTTGCCCAGGCTGGTCTTGAACCCGTGGGCTCAGGCAATCCTCTCACCTTGGCCTCCCAAAGTGCTGGGATTATAGACACGAGCCACCACGCTGGGCCTAAAATATCATTCTTACTCCCTATTGATGTTCTCCATGCCACAAATAGGCATTCGATCTTATGATCCCTGTTGAGATACAAAAACTCCAGGCTAAATAGTAAGTAAACTTGATTATTCTAGATTATTCTATTAAACCTTAGTTGAAACTATTTATCAGATTTTTTTAAAGAAAAGATTTTGGTTGGCATCATGAAAACTATAAAATTGTTGAACTACCCCATGTTTTCCAGACTTTTCCCAGTCCCATAATTTCTTTAATTTGGGATTCTCCTCTCTGTAGATATTGTCAGTAAATGGTGAAAAGAGAGGCCTACATATTATTACAGTAAACTCTTGATTATTGCCACTATTGCCAGAATTTTGAATACAAAATTCTGCAGAATATCTGCAAAAATTTAATAGTCCAGGTTAAGCCCTCCCAGTCTGAATCACAGTGAGAAACCTCCCCTTTAAACCAACACTTTTGTCTCCTTCATTCATCTTATGGCTGGGTGTACGTTTGAATAGAAAGTTAGAATTTCCCATTCTGAGGAAACTGACCAGCTAAGACACAAGCTTAGAGACATTGACAAATGGTTACAATGGCCAGATACCTGTTCCATCCCCTCACTGTATGGTTCACCAGTCAACAAGCTTCCAGACATGTTTTTTTGTTTGTTTGTTTGTTTTTTGAGTTGGAGTCTCACTCTGTCGCCCAGACTGGAGTGCCGTGGCCACTCCCGGCCACCGCAGCCTCAACCTGCTGGGCTCCGGCGATCCTTCTGCCTCAGCCTTCCGAGTAGCTGGAACTACAGGCATGCGCTACCACGCCCGGCTAATTTTTTGATTTATTGTAGAGATGAGGTCTCGCCAAGTTGCCCAGGCAGGTCTCGAACCCGCGGGCTCAGGCAATCCACTCACCTCAGCCTCCTAAGGCGCAGGATTACAGGCTAAGCCACCAAGCCCGGCTCCAGACATGTTTTAAGTGCCTCACTCGTAAATGTCAATGGATAGGCAAGGATCACCAAATATTTGTTTGTTTGTTTGCTTGTTTATTGAGTCAGAGTCTCACTCTGCCGCCCAGGCTGGAGTGCCGTGGCATGCTCATGGCTGTTACAGTCTTAACCTGCTGGGCTCAGGCGACCCTGTGACCTCAATCATCCAGCGAGCTGGAACCACAGGTATGCACCACCACACCTGGCTAATTTTTAAATTTATCGTGGAGACAAAGTCTCACCAAGTTGCCTAGGCTGGATTCAGGCAATCCTCTCACCTCTGCCTCCCAAAGTGCTGGGATTACAGGTATGAGCCATCGCACCCGGCTACTAAATATTTTAGAAAGAACTTTCACATAAAAGCAGAAACCAAAGATAAATAAACCGACAAAGAGGACTTAGAGGAAACAGAGACAGGGCAGGAAGCAGAAGAAAACAAGCAAAAATAAGTTAAAATCATGAAAGACAATGTACTGTTTTTAAAAAAGAAACTACTATGAAAAGAACATTGGTAGAAGTTTATGAAAATTAAAAATATGAATGTAGAAATTAACAATTAAATAAAAGGAATGGGAAATAAAACTGAGGAAATCTCCCTGGAAGTAGAACAAAAGCCAAAGAGATAGGGAAAAAGAGGTAAGGATATTAGGGATCGCTCCAGAAGCGATCTATCATACAATTAGCAGTAGTTCCAGAGAAGGAGAACATAGGAAGCAAAATTCTCAAAGACATAATATGGACCGAGTGCAGTGACTCAGCCTGTAATTCCCGCACTTTGGGAGGCCAAGGCGAGTGGATTGCCTGAGCCCATGGGTTCGAGACCAGCCTGGGCAACATGACAAGACCTCGTCTCTACAATAAATCAAAAATTAACTGGGCATGGGAGCGCATGCCTATTGTTTCGGCTATTTGGAAGGCTTAGGCGAAAGGATTGCCAGAACCCAGCAGGTTGACGCTGGGGTAACCGTGAGTGTGTCACTGCACTCCAGCCTGGGGGACAGAGTGAGACTCCAACTCAAAAAAAAAAAAAAACATAATATGAGGAAATATCCCCGGGCTGAAGGCATAACCTCTTAGTCAAATGAGCCCACTGAATACTCTTCCAATAAAAAAGAACACCTGTACCCAGATACGTTATCGTGAAATTATAGAACACTCAGGAGAAAAGAAAGTTACCAGAAAAATTCCAGAGGAAAGAAAAGCCCGTCTAACTTAGAACTGGAGGATGATGTGTTCCAATGTTTCTTTAAGAAATAAAATGACAAGCCGGGCACAATGGTTCACACCTGTAATCCCAGCACTTTGGGAGGCTGAGGTGAGAGGATTGCCTGAGTCCAGGGGTTCGGGAACAGCCTGGGCAACTTGGCAAGACCTCGTCTCTACAATAAATAAAAAAATAAGCTGGATGTGGTGGCGCATGCCTGTAGTTCCAGCTACTTGGAAGACTGAGGTGGAAGGATTGCCTGAGTCCAGCGGGTCGAGGCTGCGGTGGCTATCAGCGTGCCACTGCACTCCAGCCTGGATGACAGAGTAAGACTCTGACTCAATAAATAGATAGATAGATGATAGATAGATAGATAGATAGATAGGTAAAATAATGCAATGTAGCTAACTTTTAGACATTCCACAAACACAATAAAACATGTTGAGTGGACCAGCAATCCTCAAGCTGAAATCTACTTTTCTTATTTTGTGATGAAAGATGAGAATATGGGTATAGCTTGTTATACAGAAATTTGGCCTACCAAATCCAAACCTATACAGTTACTAGATAGAGAATGTATTCAATGCACAGTACTTGGTGGAATTTTGTTGTACTCTTGTCATGTGTTTCTTTCTTTGTTTCTTTCTTTCTTTTTTATTTTATTTTTGAGTTAGAGTCTCACTCTGTCGCCCAGGCTGGAGTGCAGGGGCATGCTTACAGCCACACAGCCTCGAACTACTGGGCGATCCCTTCCACCTCAGACTTCCAAGTAGCTGAAACTATAGGTGCGCGCTATCATGCCCAGCTAATTTTTTTGTAGAGACAAGTTCTCGCCAAGTTGTCCAGGCTGGTCTTGAAGCCCTAGACTCAGGCAAACCTCTCGCCTCCACATCCCAAAGTGCTGGGATTACAGGAGGTGAGCCACCCCACCCAGTCGTCATGTGTTTCAATAGGTATATCCCCTGTTTCTTTCTTTACTAATATAATTTAGTTATCTTGCCAACACTATTTGTGTTTCTATTCAATTTCGGCTCACTCAAGCCAATTGCTTCCACAAAATACCAAAAACAAAATCTTAGTAATCTGAGGTGAATGTAATTCTACTGAAATATAGTGAAATTTGATACAAGCTGAGTGACTATTTGCTGCAATGTGGTCCATTTAATTAAGATGTTCTCCTTCTTTTCCTATTTGAACTATTTGGACAAACAATATTTTGCATACGTATATATTATTTTGGTGTTATACTTTCTCATAAAATGATGCGTTTACTTTCAACATGCATCTTTGAAGAGCTTACCATACTCACTAATGTAGATTTTACCTATCTTCAAGCCAAGATTTTTTCCACATCAATATATCTCTCACTTTATACTGAAAATCCAAGAAAAGATGTGACTCATTGTTCAGAAATTCAAACATGATACAAGTGAACTTTATTTCTGTGTGATAGCTAAAAGGACACAAGGGGAAAAAACTGAATTTTTGCTTAGTGGTGAAACATCAATTGTAGGGTCCTTTGTTTAGCTCCATAACGAAAGAAGAAAAGAGTGACAACTTGTGTAAATACCCCTGGAGAAGTGCAACCTTCATGGAAGGCAGTGTAGTAATAAACATAGCAAAAACTCTTAAAAAGTTTATATCCTAAATGAAAACCAAAATGAGATACTATTAGACATCAATTTAAAAAAAAAAACAGCCGGGCTCGGTGGCTCAGTCTATAATCCCGTGCCTTTGGGAGGCCGAGGTGAGTGAATTGCCTGAGCCTACGGGTTCGAGACCCACCTGGGCAACTTGGCGAGACCTCATCTCTACAATAAATCAAAAAATCAGCCGGGCGTGGTAGCGCGCACCTGTAGTTCCAGCTACCTGGAAGGCTGAGGCGGAAGGATCGCCGGACCCCAGCAGGTCGAGGCTGCGGTGGCTGGGAGCGGCCACTGCACTCCAGTCTGGGTGACAGAGTGAGACTCCAACTCAAAAAAAAAAAAAAAAAAATACTTACCCTTCCCTACTTTCAATATTTTTCTTGAGGATGGGAAGGAGACACCTAGATTAAAAAAAAAAAAATTAAGTCAAAAACTACAAGAAAATTTTTTAGAAATATCTCTTATTCATTGCAGAGAGAAGGTTTAGTTGTCCATCTACCCATGGACCTCAAATTTGAGGGAAATGGTAAATTGTTTCCATTGGCTACACTAGGAGCAAGAGACAGAAGAGGTTTACCAAAATTTGGAAGGCCTGACATGCGCAATATTGTAACTACAAATTTTGTTAAATAATATTATTTGGTTGAAAGGTCATGGACATGTCCACTCTTCTTTTGAAATCTTTACAATTGCCTTTACAAATACTGGAGGTTTCACTCAGAAAGGAACACTCAGCATAGTGCTTTCTGGGGTTAAATATTCTCAGAGTTTCACCAAGAACAGAGTTGATTTTGTAGAAGCAATATCATAATATAATTCCTCCCTAATCTCCATCTCATTTTTGTTACAAAATATGTGACTGAAAGAAAGGGAGGTTTTAGTCTATTCATCCAGCAGGTATTAAACCCTACCATTGTGCAGGACCATGTGCTAGGTTCTGTGGAAAAGAGAGAAATGGCTGAGAATCTAAATATAAAAGGGAAGGGAAATGGCAAAAGCCCTGGCCTGGGGAGTCAGAAAACCCTTTTTTTTTTTAATAGAGAATCTGCTTACTGGTTATGTTACTTTACAGAAGCTATTTATCCTCTGTTTGATCATCTGTAAAAAGTCTGTGCCATGAGGATTATAGGAGCAAAATATGAGGAAATTGCAGGCATAATTGTAGGAGGTACTGAGGCACGTTAAGGGATTCTGCCTGCCCAGCAGCAGGGAGAGAGCAGTGTCTGCCTGCTCACCACATGCAGCAGTGCCAGTGGAGGGAGGCTGGTGTTGAGGAGCGTGGGCAGAGGCCAGGAAGAGGTGGGGAACAGAAGACCTCAGCACTGGGTAGGGTTTCAGAAGAATGTTCTGGATGAAGGGGAGAGTGTAAGCAAAAGCACAGGAGGACACACTGGACTGCGTCTCTGGAACAGAAGGCAACCAGTGAGACTGGAGCTGGGGTTGCAGGACCAGAACCGGAGGCCCACCAGGGCTCTCAACAATTGCTGCTCCAATATGCTGAGTGTTATTGAAGAGCAAAGCGGCAGGGGAGCTGGCCGTAGGGAAGCCTGCGCATTTCATGGGATGTGAGGAACCAGTGGAGGGGGAAAGGTGGGTCAGGTGTATTGGTAAAAGTCTAGCAAATGGCTCTCAGTAACACCTTGATTTTGTGGCATGGTAGAAGTATTGCCACCATGGCTGATTTCAAGCTACCAACGTGTTTAACAACCAGATGGCAAGCTATTTCCTGAAATTTTAACAAAAGGCTCTCACAAGCAGCTATTAGCCAGCTGCAGTTGGCTTCTGGGTTGGGTTAAGAAAAATTGGGGAATACCAGCCAGGTCCTCAACTCCCCGTACTGAACCCAGAAACCAGTTATGCCTAGTAGCTCCTGCATTGATTTTCTGCATTTTAACACGTTGGAATCGCAGTTGTGATAAACATTCGTAATGACTATGAAGCAATTCATAGCTTTTCGGGAATGTTTCCATGTCTTATCCAGACATTACGATTATGTTCCTTTGACAGAGGAGGAAACAGCATGTCCAAGTGGTGATTAAACTGCACAATTAATGGGTTAATGGAGTCTAGGTTCAAACCTAAGTCTGTTGTCTTTAAGATTGCCCTTTCCCTGCTGACCCTCAACCCCAGAGGAGTCTCACTGCCCAACACTGTGTTCATTCCAGTTCCGTAAGAATGCTGAGAGTCCCTTTCCTAGCTCCTCCCATTCTCAGCTTCAAATGATGCTAAATAGATTTAGGTCAAAGGTCCTCTCAGCCTTCAGAAAGCAAACCTCAGAGTGAAGGCTGAAGCTGTGATCTCTGCTTTCCACCTCATCCTGTCCCCAGCCCAGTCTCCCAAACTCCAGTGATTCTCCCCCAGCCCAGGAGGGGATGGCAGTCTCATCACCTACTAACAATTTCTTCAGCCCTGCTGCATGTTTCTGCTTATTAAATTGTAGGATCATCCCACTCCACTGCAGCGACAGGGCTCTACGACTGCTTTACTGCTCTATTGCTCAGAACTGCTGAACTCAGCACCAACGCTCGCTTCTCCAGGTCTCAGGCAAGATGGATGAGCTGGCACTGCTAGCGAGTTCTGAGAGCAGAGGCCTATGTTCAGAGCCCCGAAATGACTCTCCAACTGAAGATTTGTCTCTAGTTGCTTTGTCTAAGGGTTGCAGGTATGAGAAGAGGGGCCCAAACTTGGCTTTTTTCCCCCTCTGGCAGCTTATCACGTGTTTGTTGAAAACCTTTCACAGAAAAGTTCTGCAACTGTTCAACCCCTCCCCCCTTTTCCTACCTTATCCATTTTGCCCACATAATCTCCCTTCTGTGACTATTAGGCAAGCCAGGCTAAAATACTCTGGCATTATAATTAACTTGAAATTAGCTGCATGCACTCATGGGTGCATGTGTGAACACTCATACACATGTACCCATGCACGTGCACAACAGCTCTTCCTGGTGCTGAGCTAAGCAGCCTAGTGGCCTCACAGCCTGCCTGTCTCCCCTTACCAGCTCAGTGGTCATTTTCTACCCATTAAAACTTGCCCCTTGCCTGCCAACCCTCCCTTTTTATTTAGCAAACTCTGACTGGCATCTCATGAAACTCACAAAAAAACGTAATGAAGCAGCCAACAGAGATTGCCAAACTTGATTACCCGCAAAGATCCATCTTGCAGAGTTGCTGATGAGGAAGAGTTTGGCTTTGATTTTTACCTCCTAAGTAGGCAGGGTGGGCTCCTTCAATCCTCCTCCCATTTTTGTTCCAGACCCCCCAGGTTGTAAATCAGCATTTGCCCAGTGACCCAGAGTGGAACTTGCAATTTTTTTAGATCTTTGACTTAGGAAGAGTCAACCTTGTCTATCCTTGCCCAGCCCCACTGCCCCAAAGAAGTCTCCACATCAAATTCTCTCTTTTCTCCAGTTGCCACATTTCCTCTTACATTTCAGAGTTCAACTGGGTGACACCTCCTCCATGAAACCTTCCTGATCTACAAGCCTGAGATAAAGACTCCTCCCTCCCCACAGGGGCTAAGGGCTACTGCCTGTGTCTGCCTATTTTGTAGCACATCATCAAGCTGGCTCTCTCACCACACCCACCCATGTACCACCGAAAGTCATTGTGTTCAGGGTCTAGGACTTAATCATCTATTATCTCCAGTACCAGGTGGTACCCATCCTGGCACATAGTAGGTGCTCCATAAATGTTAGCTGAAGATGTGAATGAACAAATGATACTCATTTTTCTCCTGCATTCTCCACAAGCTCTAATGTTTAAAATTTTCCTGATATAATTCTTTAAATCATGAGAGCCATGAGTCAAGGACTGAAGGTGCAAACTGTCTTCAACTCGAGGTTCCTGGATCTCCCTCTTGAATAATAACACGAATTGCTTTGACTTCTCAAAACCTCTTCTATTAAGAATGCTCCTCCCACCCCCACCCTCCCCACACTTTCCTAAGGTAGTATTTGACTGTTAACTTAGAACAAAAGAAAACGAAACAAGCATTCTCAGTGAAGATGAAGATCTCCCAGTCCCTGAAGAACTGCAGGCAACTTGGAGAGATTGTTTGTGGAACTGATAAATGCAAGGAATGGTCAAAGTAGTAGAGCTAAAGACAAAATGACTTTGCTTTCAAGTGCTATAATGTACCCTGGGCTTCCCTTCTGAGTTCAGTAGGAAGGGGAGTGGACCCTGGGATTTTTTCCTTACCTAAAGGACTAGATTAGGCCTCAGGAAAGAGGGGCCAGGGAAAGGAGAATGTAAACAGGGCAGGCTTCAACCTGTCTTGCTCCCTCTACACTCTCCAGAGAATAAAGCCCATCTCGAGAAGTGAGGGCCTCCTGCCCCGCCCCAAAAATCCAGGAGTGGGCAAGGAACTGTCAGAGCCCCCAGGGTAAGAGCATCAGGTAGCAGCTCCTGAGAATCTGGGATAGGTTCTGATCTACATTGGAGCGGAGAGAAACAAGGAGAATGAAGGGGAAGGATATTAAGCCTAGACTCCAAGTCTCCTCAGCAATAGAGACTCAAATCTCCCTACACAGGCCTCATCACCTTCACCCAGTCAACAAATGTTTACTGAGCACCTATTATCTGCCAGGAATTTCTAGGTACTAGAAATACAGGGCCTTCTTTTCTTTAAGAAGCTGCCAATCTGAAGAAAAAGGCAAGAATAGGATGTGCTACAGAGGTATACACAGATCACAGATGTTACAGGCAGGAAGGGGGGTATGACTTCAGGAGATAGTAAAAAAATACAGAAGCCTGGCTATTGACAACCAACCCAAAACTCAACTTCTCGCTGCACAACACAGAGCTAGTCAACTAAAGAAATACAATGAAATGGGAGGAAGGGGCCTGGGTTTGATGTATTGACTGAGTTTAGGCTAGCAGTCCCACCTATTTGAACAGGTGTTCCGCACTACCTAGTGGGAGTATGCATGGTCTAGGGTAAGAGTTGATATGCTGTCTTTCTACTTGCTCCTTGAGTGGAGACTTCGCCCCTCTTTCGGACTCTATTGACTCCAAAATCATCAGCGGTTTTGTTGTTGTGTTGCCTGCCTGTGTGCTCTGTGGTCTGTTTCTAAAAAGGTCCCTCTGTGAGGAACAGATGTTACAAAAGGAAATCATTCCTAGTTTTACTCTCTGGGGTCACAAAGAACAAATATAAACCTCTTCTCCATGGCACACCTTCACGTACTTGAGAACATTTATCACATTCCACCCTCCTCCACTCCCCAGTCACTACATCTCTAGACTAAACATCCCTGTTTCTTAATTCCCTCCCACAAGGTCATCTATTTTCAAGCCCAACCATTGACTTGCTAACCTTTTTCTCCATTTCATATTTGTCTTGATTCCTCTTAAAATGGGAAGTGCACAATTGAATGCAATAATCAGAAATTCTCTGATCAGTACAGTGTAGAGCATAACTATCACCTCCCTTATTTTTGTCTCATGTTTCTAATAATGCAACCAAGGAGAGAATTTGCTCTTTTGGCAGCCATATCGCACAACTGAGTCCCGTGAAGCTTGCCATAAGCTCAAATCCTAAGGTTTTTTTTCTATTTACGCTGCTGCTATGTCACATCTTCCCTACCCTATAATTGTGCAGTTCCATTCTGGGTAAAAATGCAGAACCCAGTCAGTGGTAAAAGAACTAGCATGCATTCCTCCCAACTCTGGGTCCTAACCAAGAACAGTCTCAGAGAGAGGTCTTCCCAGATCCTCAATATGTGGAACAGAGCTGAAAATCTTGGGTCAACAGAAAGCTGGTAATAAAATCCCAGTCTGCAGGCAACCCAAGAAATACCTTCCTCCAGACCTAGGATCCTGATGTCCCCAGCAACTTCCAGGGAGCACGTTGCCTACCTTCATCACACTGTCCTTCTTGTTTCACCTCAAGAGACTGGCCCACTCCAAATGTTGTACAGAGGAGGCTCTGAACCCTTAGTGGCCTTCTCTTTCCATGTCCCTGCCTAGTAGAAGCAACTTTGATTGATTAACAGACCTTCATCAAAGACCTCAGGTACAGTGCTAGGCATGGAGGGGAAGCTGCAAAGTTAGATGAGTTTATAATCAGAACTTACTCAGGAGAGACTTGGACCAAAATCTAACCCCTAATCAAGTGTTAGAACACTTCAGAGAGTTTGAAATCTTTAACTGTTTCCTCAAAAGCCAAAGATGTGGCAGTTAAATATAAGGCTGGAAATGAGAACAGAGGGAATGATAGAGTCTTTCCAAGACCCTGAGATGCATGTGGGAAACCAAAGATTTCTACAATAGAGAACCCTTGGCTTGAGTATGTTGAGGGGGAGGAGAAATGAAGATCAAGGGGCATGCAGTACTTGAAAACAAAAAGTGAGGCCCAAGATTAGACTAAGTGAACAATCCACAGTTTCCATGACTACTCTTCCAAGGAGATGGGAGGAAGTCCTGTACCCATTCCTCCCAACCACCCTACCCCTCTCCATTCCCCTTCTCCTTCACTCCCAAACACACTCAGGCACACACAGCCTGCCCTGGGAAAGTCTGGGGAATGCCTCTTAGAAACTTGGAACTAGAGATGCAGGAGAAGGGAGGACATGCTGGCTTTTGCCTCTCAAGTTGACTTTGAAACAAATAGCCAGATTGAGGGGCAGGACTGGAGTCTTTCAGCAGAGTTACCCTGATATGCTTCCCAACCCCTCTAGATCCTCCTTGCAAACCAGTGTCCAACCAATTCACCTGGAGTATGGTGACTGAAGCTGAAAAGAAGAAAAAGAATAATAAGTCAAGGTAGGCAGTGTTTCTTTGCTGTGTTGGCTAGATATAGATTGATTTCATTTTTCTGAACCAATTTAGAGATCAAAGATGAGCCTTGGATGGGACAGAATATGACCAGCAGAAATAATACTTACTGTCTTCCTTAGGTACTCCTTTTTACCCGCCGGTCTCCCATATTTTGGGGGCAGTCATAATTCTCAGTAGTTCCCCAGCCTCCAGTCCTACATTGGCTTCTGAAAAACAGTTTCAGTCCATTCATTTCCTGCTTTAGGACTCTGGGATACTTCACAGCCTACTGATGGAGTCCATAAAGTCCCATACAAGATGGCTGCGGGTTCATCCTTGGCACCCAAGGTTGCTCTAAATGTGTGACAGTCAGCTCAAATGTCATCCTGCTGTGAAATCTTCCCTGGATCACACAGCTTCCTTTGGAGGCATTTATAAGACTTTTCCCATTGGCCTATTTTTATGTCTATTCATGCAGTTATCTATCTAAGCTGAGTGCTCCTAAAAGGTAAATGCAGTTTCTCACTCACCTGGTAAAGTTGACAATGCTCAGAGTGAGGCAGTGAGGGAGACAATGAGTGAATGAATGAATTAATGAAATACTGGAAGGAAGGGAGAGAAGGAGGAAGGAAGGGAAGGAAAGAGGCACAGAGTGTCCAACACACAAGTGTGGGTTATTGTCATGGCTGGGGACTCTTCTCCTCTCTCTGCTTTACTACTTGGGAAATGGAAGTGCTGAGGTTTAGCGAAGGCAGACTGGGTCCAATTGGCAAGAGAACCATGAGTACACAGTTTGGGGAGGAGTCTCTAGGAAAGACTTCACATGGAAAATCTCCCTGCCTTCATCCTAGGGAATGTATTTGATTGGTCTTTTTCCTTCTCCAGTGGAGTCTCTTCTGCTCCCAGGAGGAGTACAGAATAGTCCAGACAAGTTCTGGGTCCACCAAAACCAGGAAAGACAGCATGGAGTGTTTGTTACAAAAAAACTTTTAAATGGGAGACAGTAGACCCAGGTAGATATATTAGACACTGGCTATGTGAACACTAGACAGAAATTCACCTTTTGAAATCTCTGTTCCCTGTTTCCCAGTCTATCTGGTAAGAAGTTTAGATTAGCTGATTTCTAAAGAGATTCTGAGCAGGCAGGATTCAGATCTATGAAGAGCTGTGGGACAGAAACTGCACCAAGAGATCCTATAGACTGAATTCTTCAGTTTCCCTCCTTCTCCTGGAGAATGGAGGAATCTACGTTTGCTAAACACCTGGAGATTTACCTTGAGAACAAATGGGAGGCAGACCAGGACCCTAGGAAAAATGTGCCACATTGAGGAGACTTTAACGTCCCTTACCATCCAGGTGTACACTTGGAGGAAGAACTGGAGGGTAGGAGGACAAGAAGAGGGAGAGAAGGGAGAGCAGAGGAGGAGCTCAAGTTGTGCAGGGGAAAGGGTTGGGTAAATAATCAAGTATATAGGCCCACCTATTTATATTCCTAAGGAACTTGCCGGCTCCTTCCCCAAGACAGTGTGGTTTTTTTACCCCACCCCCAGAAATGATAGGGAAACAGGTCTTAAAGTCTTTTGGATTATGAAAACTACTTGCTTCTTGCAAGGAGAGCAGCAAGCTCAGTCTGTACTAAACACCAGGATAAGCCACTAGCTGGGCTTCTGCTCTGCCTCCGGGGTTTCTTTCTACAACTCTGCCTGGATGGACTGGCCAATTTCTGCTGGATTCCTGAAGTGCATGGTGTAGAGATAGCAACCCAGGTCAGGGTTAAAAGCTCAAAAGGACATGTGCGTGCATACACCATACAAGCTCAGCCTCCTTGGGCTGAGATAAGATCAGAGCGTTCACCTCTCTAACTTCACAAAGTCTTTGAGAGGCCATAGTCTTCTGATACAAGGCTCAGATAACCTGCGGCGTCTCTCCATCTCTGGGATGACAGAGATCCCATTCCCCTTTTTTGGTGTTTACTGAAAAATAAGAAAGTACAGGTAGCATGCAGAAAAATCTCTCCATTTGTAAACCCCCCCAAGAGGGGTGGGTTCCGAGGGCGGGGCCCGCAACCAGGCTCTCTCTCCATTGGTCGGGCTCAGCAGGTAACCCGAAGCTTTGCTGAGAGGTGCATAAATACAGAGTGAAATTAGTTCCACCTCCTTGAAATGGGCTGAGTCTCTCTTCCTCGCCCTTGCCTTGGAAAAACCAGTTCCTCTCTTTTATTGTCTGTGACCAATCTCTATTCAGCTCAATCCCCAAACGCGCTCCAAACTCTCTCCTTCCCCCCACTTCAATTCCACTCTCTTCTGCTTTCATATTCTTTTGTATTAAAGAGAAATCAGCTCTTCAGGAATGGCCTCCACCTTTCCTCAGGAGCCATTTCCGTTCTGCATACCCCTGCTGAACTGGGCACTTCATACAGTAAGTGTTTCTTGTTTCTTATTCCATTTCCTCAAGCCTCAGGGACAAAAAAAAAAAAAACTTCCAAGACTTGAAATTTCTTTTCTTTTTCCCTTACCTATGACTCTCTAGCCATCTCTTTGCTCTGTGTTATCTTACAACAAAAAGAAAAAATGATTTATTATTTTGAATCAAACTCAAAGCTGGGCCCTGATATCTGAAGGCACAGATACTCATACCGACAGGTGAGTCTGAAATCTCTGGATCTGGGGGACTTTGGAAAACCAAAGCTGAGTGACTAGACCCTACTCTGACCCTTTATAGATCAGGGGGCTCATTGGGCATGAAGAGAAGAGTGGAAGAGACATATTCTCTGGAAGTCAATTTTCAACTTCCTCCCAGGCTAAAATAGCTGAACTTGCCACATGTTAACCCAATCCTCAGTCACATTTGTGTTTTCATGAAGACTTCCAGGGATCCTAGGCAGCAAATCTCACCAATAATGAGAATTGGTATACTAAGCAGTGCTGAGCAGTTAAGCATCAAGACTGCAGCTCTGTCTGGTTTGGTGGAGGTTTACTCAACTAGAGGAATAGGGGGTTGGCTGGTTTTTCAGTTCTGAGTGCAGTGCTGCTATCATGGGAAGTTCAAGACCTCGTTCCATTCTTTGTTCAAGTTGGCTTTGTTAGGAAGATATCTGGGGCATAGTCCTAAGGCAGCGGGGGAACAGAGGGTAGTCACTGGATAAACTTACCCTACAGCCAATCATATGCATGATTTGTTCTCTGACTGTTGTACATGTGCTTGTCTATAGACATAGGTGGCCAAGGCAAAGGCCATTGAGGCGTTAAGACGGCAAAGGAATGGTGGGCAGAGGAGTCTTGAACCTTGGGTCCAGAGTGGGTCAAGTCTCCTAATACAGGTTCTGACTTGTGGTTTTTATTTATTTGTTTGTTTGTTTGTTTTTGTTTTGGTCTCTACATGTAGCAAAGGTAGGGCAAGGGGAGAGTGGTAAGGGAAAGGCCTGCCTTTTCTAAGAGGGCTTTCAGGTATCAATGCCACCTCCCATTTGCCTTTTACAGACACTGTCATCTCTCAAGTATCCATCCTGGAGGGTACAGACCCCTTGTGAGGGTGTGGCTCTCAACACACTCTGGAGTAAAGACCTGGTGGATCATACGTGTTGGGAAGGTAAGAGGGTATGAGAAGGGTCTGGAGGGAGAACTCTTTGCTCTCAGAGTTGTGTGGAAATCTAAAGAGAAGGCAAAGGCTCCTGCTATCCCAGCACTATTTCCTCTCACCATCTCCTGCTATGCTTTACTTATCAGAGCCAACAGACTGACCTTTTTCTTCCCTTTGCCTGGAAAATGGGTCAAAGGCAGTGCAGGAGGATCACCTAGTCTGTATAATTCACAAGGAGGGCTCATTTTTCTCTAATTATTGAGAATTGCCTTTAACAAGAAGGCTGAACAAGAGAGGATGAACCAGTCTTCTCCTTAGTACCCATTTTCCTGCCTCCCAACTTGCCCTGTGTTCACCCTGACAAAGATTCTTTATTCTCAGATCTAGGGGAGTGGGATTCTTCCTCAACCCTAGCTAGAAACCCCAGCACCAGCTAGAAACCCCAAGTCCTTGTTTAAGGGCCTGTTTCAGAGAAGTCCGATGCCCAGAAGGCTGGGTGCAGGGGGAGGAGCCACATTATGAGATTCTGCCTCTCTCTTCGGGTCAGAACAAGCCCCAGGAAGAAAGTATTCCAAACAACAAGGTAGATCTAACCCACCCAGTCTGCATGTTGGTGCTGAGAACAGCCTTTTATGGGGTTACACTGAGCCGCTGACATGTCTGAACACAGCAAGGAAGAGGCCAGAGAAGCAACTACATAGCAACTGGTTGATGGGCACTTCTTTTAAGAGAGGGCAGAAAGCTTTCAGGCAGTTTGCATCCTCCCATTTAATCTCTGAAAGCTATGTTGTCTCTCTTTCTTCCTCTTCATCCCCATGTCCAGTGCAGAAATAGCTGCATCATTTTCAGACACATTTGGGAAAGAATGTGAGACCACTGAAGGTTAACCTTCCTAGTCTATAGTAGAGAGACCCTCCTCTGTCCACCCACCCTGATGAATGGGCTTGGCTCCAGCAAGGTATTCTGGTTTTTCCTGAGCTCCTCACCCACCTCCTCCTGATTTCACACTGGCAAATGGGCCTGCAAATTGCTATTTGTGCTCCTTGGATGGTGCCTTTTTGAAAGGAGTGCCTAGCCTATGCCTTTCCACCTCCTTGGTAAGCAAACTCAGCTGGATTTTTCTAAAGCAACTGCAGAACATCTGCCTTCTCTCTGCCTTCTCTAGACAGGGCCAACCACACTGAGCTCAGTAATGGCACACACAGTGGGACACAGACAAGGGGAGAAAATGACCAGCACCCCAACTAGGCAGAGACAGAGGAAGTTCCACATGGACTTACCTGGGATGGCTGTTTTGAGGGTGAGGAACAGTCAAGTGTCCCCAGCCCTGAAAGCCCATCTCTATCATGTAGCACTCTGTCTGCAACAGACACAAGGATGTTTTGAACTAGCTAACTGGAGGACATGATCCTTGGGGAAGGGTGTGAGTATTCGACAACTCCTAGGTCTGTGATTCAAGGATACTGAAGGCCTTTGGCCAAGCAGTAACCCGGTGTGCAGAGGCCAGGGCTGACTTTCATCCCCGCCCTCTGAGAAAAAGATCCTCAGACAATCCATGTGCTTCTCTTGTCCTTCATTCCACCGGAGTCTGTCTCATACCCAACCAGATTTCAGTGGAGTGAAGTTCAGGAGGCATGGAGCTGACGACCACAATGCTCCTGCAGTAGCAGCAGCGACAGTAACTCTTGACTTAGAAACAGAAACACCCAGTGAGAAATGTGATTGATGAAGGAGACATCTGGAGTTCATGTTCTTCTGCAGAGGAGACCAGCGATGGGCAGATTGGAGAAAGCATCACAGATGGAAACCGCTTAGTCTTTCTTTTCTAAAATTGATGTTATGAAAATGTGTGTTTTCTGTTACTTATAAAAATTAAAATTTGCTTGTCTACTGAAAAGCCTCTCTGCCTCTATGGTTTATGCTGTCGGATACCAACACCCGGCCTTCTAAGTCACCTCCCTTTTGGGCTAAAACCAAGACATGAGCTTGAAGAATCACACTGGCCCCGTTTCTCCTTGGGCTCCACAAGCAGGTGGCTGGGACCCTATTTGCAATCAGCAAGGAACCCTGCTGCCCTCAGACTCCCTGCAGGGCAAGCAGGCCTACAGAATGGGGTAAAAAACTCTATTAAGATTTTTTAAAGCCCATTTATATTGTAATAAAATAAATGTAAATAAGATTTAAGTGAAGGCAGATTGCAGATATTTCAGATGCTATACAAGATATATCTCATAGTATGGGTGTAAATTCTGCAAAGGTTAATGCAGTTAAACATATTTGACACATAAAAATGTCAGATCCAGCATTAATCATTCACCAATTGTAATTGCCTTTATATGGGTCTCTTCTCCCCAAGACATATGCTTAAAACACCAGGCTGAGTAGAAATCTGGGAGGAAAAAAAAAACAAATAATACTTCTGAGCTGTCAGGGTCTATGATTTGCTTTGATAGATTTAGCACTGATTTCATTCTCTTTACAATTCTGTGTGATTGTTTTCTTTTTCTCTTTTTTAACTCCACATATCTCCTTTAGAGAAGGAGAAAGTGGGGAACAAAAGAGGACACCTAAGTCTAAGGAAAGACCAATCCAGTTGTGAAGGAGATGCAGGCCTAAGCCTTTTCTTAATTGCCCCCTTCCTTAGGTGCAGGGGTCTCCTTTAAGAGCCAGTCTGGCTAAAGAGGCAAACTCTGAACAAAGTCGGGTTCTGACATGTCTTCAGAAAAACCGGTTTTCACCTCCAGAAAGTGCCCGGGGCAGCAAAACTCAACAGCTCCCCAAGGCTGGTGGTGTTTTTCTTAGCACTCTAAACGGGATTCTAGCTTTGCAGATAGATACCTGTCACTTGAGTATCCAAGCCCTGTTCCCCAGCCAGTGCCCTCTGTGGGGGGTGGGCATCTTCATCTACCCCCTACCCCTCCCTGGGATTCAGCAGCCCCTGAGGAATAAAGAACTCCCAGACTGATAGCAGGAACTAAGAATAAGCATTTCTCCAAAATATTTCTCTATGTCAAGTTAAGACAGATATATCTAGTCCTTGTCACCCCTACCCTTTCATTCTGAGGCCCAAGGGCAAAAAAAAGGATGAGGAGGTCAAACCACAGGCATTTTTAAAAAGCATGTTTACTCATAAACATTATGTAATGAATCCCATTGGGATAGTGGTCAGAGCTTTGTGCTAGTTAACCAGCAAATGGCTTCCTATTCAGGTTCTGAAAGAAACCCCAAAATCAGAACAAAAAGTATAAAGCAGACCTGATGTGCCATTTCCATCTGCAGCGTGGTTTGAGCCCCATAACCTAGAATCCTCTTAATGGAATAAGTGCTCGTGCATTTGTGTGACACCTGGCTCAGGTGGGAGCAGGAACTAAAACAGCCAACAATGGTGACCAGAAGGTGGACTGTCAAACACCAGCCAGAACACAATGCTGTGACTACAAAAGGTTCTACCCAACACACTGTCGGGCCCCCCTACACCCCAAATTCCATGCAAATGCTGTCTTCACAGCAGAGACAGAGAGCTCTGTAATTCTGGCACTGAGATCTGAACTGCCCACTTCCTCCCACCAATGCAGCACAGGTTGTTTATTCCCCCTTGGAGAGAAAGAAACCCCAAGCCTGGCCAGGAGCAGCTTGCCAGGGAAGCCAGTGTGTGCCGAGAGCTGGAGAGAGCTGTCCATCCATCTTCCCTTTCCAGCCCCCCCACCCTTTTATGTCTCGTGTCTTCATTGTAAAGCATGGCTCGCCAAAAACACAACACAGACAAAATGGTTTCATCAAAATTCCCTTGCAACAACAACAAAAAATAATATTACCCCGCTTTCATTATTCACAATCTTTTATTGAGGCGAAAGGCAAATATCATTGAGTCAAACCGGAATAGACCAATATATACAACCATTGGTAATTTAATATTTTGTGCTAATGGTATACACTGTAGATACAACCCAAGAGGAGTAAATTACAATCCTATCAATAATACATCGCATTCGGGCTCTCGTTTCCCAATACAGGAGAAAATGTGTATTGGCAAAGGCTCTCCGAATATTAAAAGCCATGCATATAATGAGGCAGTGGGTACGGAAGCTAGAAACTCCCACAGGACTGTGCTCTGGTCTTTGTTATTAAGGTCCTTTATGGGGGAAATAGCCCACATGGAAGCTCCTAAAGCTGATGCTAAATGCAGGCATTCCGTTCACATTCTCAGCAGATTGTTCAGTGAAGCTTCAATCACAGAATAACCTATAATCAGGGCACCAGTTTGCAGCCGGCTCAGAGCACTTGCATCTATCTGAATACCTCAGGTCTATGGTAAGATGCCCAGGGTCTTCTGAGGTGACCGATGATGGCTGACATGGGACTCCAGAGAGCAGAGTGCAGCTGCTGACAATATCAGAGAGAAAGACCATGTGGCTTCAGAGCAGTCTCCCCAACTTACGTGTGATACTTCACAAGAAAAGAGGAAGGGAGGAAAGCAGGACTGATGACAGGCCAGGAGCCAAGGACCTGCACAGGATGAAAGACTTACTCTGAAATTTAAAATGTTCTGGTTACTAAAATCTGGTCAGTGGATCCAAATTCCCTTACTTCTTTCCTTAGGAGAAGCAAATGACAGTCTCACTGGAGAATGGTGAGGAAGTACTTCTACCATAGTAATACTAAAAACATGGACAAGCCGGGCTCGGTGGCTCAGCCTGTAATCCCGCGCTTTGGGAGGCTGAGGTGAGTGGATTGCCTGAGCCCGCGGGTTCGAGACCCACCTGGGCAACTTGGCGAGACCTCTTCTCTACAATAAATCAAAAAATCAGCCGGGCGTGGTAGCGCATGCCTGTAATTCCGGCTACTCAGAAGGCTGAGGCGGAAGGATCACCGGAGCCCAGCAGGTCGAGGCTGTGGTGGCTGGGAGCGACCACTGCACTCCAGTCTGGGCAACAGAGTGAGACTCCAACTCAAAAAATAAATAAATAAAAATAAAAACATGGACAAATTAGGTTAAGGTTTGCAGCAGGGCTAGTTAGTGCCTTAGTGCCACGGTCACACACTGGTGTCCATCTTTGAACTTCTTTTATTCAGGGAACATCAAAGGAAACCTATAAGGCAGAAGGGCAAGTTCCTTCCTTGTCTCTTTTTCAGTCAGACCCTAAAAGAAAAAGGTTAGGCTGGAAAAGGAAGAAAGGCTGTCAGGGGCTCTCAGGCAAAAGGAAACTCCAACCTCAAGCTCAGAGATGAAAAGCCCTGGTCGGACATCAGTTCCTTCATGTAAATAAAAGCTTCCTAAATCGCAGGGAACTGATCATGTTTTCTGAAGAGAGACAAGTATGCATCAAAGAAAAAGAATCCCTTTGTCTGGAGACAAGAAGCAGCATCTTGGAGTCTTGCATAGCCTCGCTCTCCCCTCCCCGCAATTCCTCCACACCCTCTCCCTCAAATACTCTTTCCCCCTTGGAGAGGTGAAGGCTATTTTTCTTGCTGCCTGTCAGATAGCAGGGGCAGGTGGGACACCTGGTGGGGAGTATGAGAATTACATGCACATTCGACCTCAGCATCACTACCTAGATCTGAGCCGACCTGTGTATTCTGAGATCATGGGACTAGTATTTGAAGCAGATTTTCAATATAGTATCAATTGATCTAAATTTATGCTATGTTCAACTGTATTTGGGAAAAGATGGGTGGTTTAGAATAAATATACATAAGTAGAATCCATAGATAAGCAAATATGTACTATGATTTTCAATACAACTCTCTCATTATTTAAATTTTACTTAAAGAAGTTATATTAAAATCAGATTCTGTCCCAGTCAGCTCACCAAGTCAAATAGCTTGGAGAAGTTCTCCAAAGATTATCCATAGATGATCAAGCTCTCACCAAAGGTGATGGAACATCGACTACTCAAGGCGAATACTGAGGAGTTTCTTGTTTGCACCCAAGGCATTGCCAGCAGTAGCCTGGAGCTTCTGAGTCAGCGTGTGAAGTGGCTGAGAGGGGTCAAATTAGATCTGGTGCCAATTTGATAGGGCCACAGGGCTTTGGGCCAGCCACTTAACCTCTCTAAGACCCAATTTCCTTACTGCCAAGTAGAAATAATGGTAATAATGGCAAATGCTTACTAAAAGCCAAACACTGCATGCTTTGTGTACATTCAATCATTTAATGCCCTCAGCTTTTATAAAGTATGACTGATGTTTTTATTTTATGGATGAGAGAGGGTAAGGGACCGGGCCAAAGTTACACAGTTTGTGAATGGCAGAGCTGAGATCCAAACCTGAGCTCTCTGGCTCTAAAGTTCACACTTGGGATCACTGTTCTAGGCTATCTCTTAATGTTGGTCTGAGATTTAGACAAGATAATGCATGTAAAAGGTTAGCAAGTGCCTAGTACATTCTATGTACTCAAAAATAACACTTAGTATTGTAACCTCAGTATCAAGTAAAAGTGTCTTCGAGAAGCTTGTCTAGTGTTCACTAGGCTAGAATAGGTAATCATATGCACACCTTTGGCTGCTGGAAACCCGGCATTAAATTTACCATGCAACTTAGTCACAACTACAATCAACCTTAGCTTCTAGAATAACTATCTCCTCCTCTCACCATCTTCCTTTAAGGTGAGTTTTTGTTTCTTTAACTTTACATTTAGTATGTGTGTCACACGATAGAGCTTTGAGGTTTTTTTTTCTGAGTAGGCATAGTATAAATGAAAAATAAATAACAATTATTCCAGGAAAACTGCCATTTTAAATTTCTACTCTATTTTTCTGGAAGCAGGTGAAAATTATTGACAGAAAAGAAACTGGCAAAAAGCAAACAGAGGAAAAATGTTTTGGGCACACAAGAAAGTGGAACAATCAAGAGAAACCAAGGAAGAAATATGCTGCTATGGTGTCAGCCCTGAGCTCAGCGACTGAGCAGCAGTTTCTTGCTGAAGCCTGATTGTGTAGGTTCCATCTAGGAGAATTCCAAATTTGAGGCAGCACTGACACCAGGAGTTTCATCCCCAGGCTGGAGCTCATTCCCCAAGATCATTCAGAGATGGGACCAGGAGCTGTTATGTCACTTGGACACCTCAGACACCAGGCTTCATATTACCACTCCCTCCCATAAGTAAGTATCCAGTTGATTTTAAAGTATAAAGACCATGACTGGAGAACACTCACCTGATAGTTGTCAGGACTAGGAAGTGTCTCACTTGAAACTGGACAAAGAAACTAAACATTTTTACAGAATGAGTTCCTTTTGTCTCATTACCTTACCCCCTGACCATCTGCCTTCTGTAAAGGAAGAGAACCTTGAACAAAGAAAGTGCCCCTTTTAATAACAGAACCATATCAATTACATTTCATTACTGCACCATTATGGCACATTGCATTATAATCCAACTGTTAATGGCCTCACCTCAAAAGCCCACATCACTTCCCCTTTGCCCTCCTGAAGGCCTGGCTTTTAGCTGAGTCAATTTGTCTACTGCAATTAGATCCAGGCTCCCTCTTTCCTGAGCCAAGCTTATGCAGGCAATGACTGCAACTTCCCTATGCTCCTCCAAGGGGGCTCTATTAAACATTTCTTGCTGCTATGGATTAATTAATCAGCAGTACTTCTTTAACCTTAATGTGCATATAATTCTCTGGGAATCTTGTGACAATGCAGACTCTGAGTCAGCAGATTTGGGGTGGGGTCTGAGACTCAGCATTTTTAACAAACTCCCAAGTGATGCCACTGTGGTGCCTGGACCACACTGTGAATTGCAAAACCCTAAAACTTTCAAGATTCAAAGCCCAATTCAAGATTTAAAACCCTGTTCTCTCACACTACTCTCAGTTCAGTGGAAGGCCCAGACCCACGTCCCATCATGGCTTTATTCCTTTTCTTTTGTTTTCTCTTTTGTTTTATTGGTGTTTAAGCACTTTGGGGAGACAAGAGAGGTGCAGAGGACAGAAAAGTGGTTTGGGCTTGTCATGGCAGATGAGGCTCTGACATGTGATGAAGAAGTTGAGTCTTTTCAGAACATAAAAATGGCCCAGGTGATCACTATTCAGAGAACCTTCAGCAGTTTTGAATAGTAATAGTACCCCCAACTCCTACTATGCAAGGTAGATTATTTAGAAATGAAATGTTTGTGATCCAGGAACTAAGATGAAGCAACTTGAAGTAGTTTGACCAGTCCAGGGTCTGTGGCCTTAGGCAGAACAATAAATCAATCTGTGCTTCAGTTTATAAAATGTTACAAAGCAAAACATAATCTCTACCTCTCAAAGTCATTATGAGTAGAAAAAGTGATCCATGAACGATAAATAGGAAATAATTATTTTTATGCATTTCAATGGTAGGAGGACACTTGAGGGAATCAGAATATACCATCCCAAATATGCCAATTTGGTATAATGGTTGTTTTGTGTTGACGGCAAGTGAGAAACTGTCTAAGGGCATACATTTTCCCTTTTAAAAATAACATAAATTTCCCTCTCCAGTGCCTGAAAGATAACTATCCTTTATTACCTGAGATGATTTAACTGCATAACAAGTCTTACTAAACAACCCTTGTTTACCCTATGTTTCCTAGTCACCATCCCATAATTTACCCCTGACTGCAGAAGCCGCAACTCCTTTTTTGTCTAGTCTCTTTTCTATACTTTATCATTCTTTGTTAAGATAGTATATAAGCCCCAAATTCTAACCTCCTTGAGTCACATTTCTCTGTGATCATCTATGCATACCTACTTATTTAGATCTGTGGGCTTTTTCCTTCTGTTAACCTGCCTTCCATCAGTTTGATTTTTAGGCCACAATTACTTAAGAGGATAGAGGCAGAGTTGTTCCCCCCCCCCACACACACACACACACAAAACAGAGAAAATGAAAGACAGCAGGTCAAGGAGAATTTAGGTAAAGCTGTTAGGTCATAGTCATGAGGAGATTGCAGGACACAAAAGAACTAGGTGTCAACAAAGTAGCAGTCTTAGATCAAACATTCAGATAGGCATAAAGCCACCTTTTGTGGCTTTAGTACAAAAGGGCAGAATAAACAAATTATCCTTGGGTTCAAATGGATGTTGGAGGTATATAGAGAAAGAGAGAAGACACACTGTGACCAAAAGTGAAAATAACATAGTAGTTTAGCAGACTAAACACACACAGCATAAGAGTTCAGGAAGATGCATTTCCCAGAATCACAGTGATGCAGTTAATCAGAAAGCCAGGTAGGTTGATGAGCAAGAAAGACTCCCACTATGAGAAACAAACTACAGGAGGTTGAGAGTTGACTTTACTAGAGGCAAATGTCTAGTGCAGTCCGAAGTTCCTCAATTCTTTCTAACAGGGCACAGACAGCTCAAAGTCTGCAGATAAGGAGAGCGAAGTGGCTGTGTCTGAATGGATTATAAGGAGAGTAATAAGGCAGCAATTGACAGCAGATTCTGACACAGCACCATTAGTGTATTCCTGAACCACATTCATTTTGTCAAAAGATGTTTTTCAAAATTGAGTCTTTATTGAGAAGACACACCTAACTCTGATTTGAACAGGCAATATGATTGCATGCAAAATAAGAGGTTGGAGAATACCTGTTTTATACCATCATTCTATATCTAGAAGCAAAGCACCTATTTTGTATTCATATTCTGTGTTCTGGATAAACTGTCAGGTCCCTCTGCCAGATTTTTATGGATAATTAGAAGGTTGCAAGAAGCAGATGTTATGAAACTATCTGTGACTAGTCCTTAATGGTGGATGACAAGAACTCAGCACCATTTCTTAATTACATGAGACACAGTGAGAGGTGTAAAAAAAAAATAGAGGGAGAACTTGTCAAAGCTTGACAAGGTATCAAACGGTTAATCATCCACATTGAACCTGAACATTTCTTTACCATGTAATTCAAAATGCAGATCCCACCTTCCTTTTGCTAAAAAATTTTCTAAGTTGCACGTACTCCTGTGTTGCTTCATTTCAGATTTTAATAATTGATATAAGAGCCCTTGCATAAAATAGGTGGCTTTTGTTTTTAACTAACCCAACAAGAAAATCTGCATCTTAGTAAATGTAGAGACAGTTTTGCTACATTTGCTCCTATACAGTAGGACAAAAGAAAGATACAGTATCTTGGAAAACTAAGTTCTTGTCCCATGAAAATGATAATCACAACTTACATTTTTCTGAGACCTTGCCTTGTGCCAGGTGATGTATAATATAATTTTTTTTCCATGTATCATCTCATGCAATCCTCACAACAACTCCAAGAAGCAAGTGAGCATTTTATTTAGGCCCATTTTAAGAAGAGGAAACTAATCAGAATAATAACAATGATAAAAACAACAACAAAAATTCAATAGCTACTACTACTGGCAGTTATTGAGAAGTTCTTACTATGTGACACATTGTACTTTGATTCAATCATCTCCTTTAGCAGGGCTGTTGCAAAAATTATTTATATTTATATATTTATATTTTTTTATATTAAAGATGTGGGGTACAATTCAGAGTTAGACATACAAATGCTCATTATGCATGTACCCTTGTTGATAAGATGTGCCCCCCCACAGATTCCTACTACTGCCAATCCCAACTCCACCCTCCCCTGTATATTTGTATTTAACAGAAGAGAAAACTAAAGTATCAAGAGATTAAAGAACTTGCCCAAGTGATTTTAAGTGGCAGAGTCAGAATTCCAAATTCCTGACTCTAAATATAGTACATTTAACCCCTAGGCTATACTGCCTCTGTTTGCCTGGTGACTGTTAGGGGCTGAATTATAT